>ML391365.1:0-99133 GCA_005239525.1 Nicotiana knightiana
CATTAAAGCACCATAAAACACCATTTAAATGCCTCCATTGATGCCATAACCCACCAAAACAACTAGCTCTTTACCACCATCTTTTCCCGTCAAACTAGCTCCAAAATTATCCCAAAATTTAGCTGAAATTTCAGTTGAAAAAGGGCTGAAAAAAAAAAGCTCCTACAACCCAGCAAAACAGCCCCAAAAGACCTGAGAAATCACCTCAAACTAACCAATATTTGCTGTTCAAAAACGCCGCCCAAAACACCTTCTAGCCATCTGCAAGAACCAGCCGAGACACCAGCGAAAATTGGCTGTGAAGTCACTCGGAACCAGCTCCGAAAATCCTCCAAAATGCAGCAATTAAAGTTGCTCCAAACCACCGAGACCCCGCAAAAATAACAACAACCAAATCACCGGTTTTGCAAGGTCGATCGAGGTGGCGAGTTCTGATTTTTTGTTCGAGGTTGCATCGACGGTCCGAGGTTCTCGTTAATACCTCGTTTGAGAGTTGCTCTTTCTTTGGTGTTATCCTTCTTCGTATGCAACAAAGAGGTTAGAATCCATTAATAGAAAGTCTATTTTTGATCTTTATATTCTGTTGGTTGTTTTATTTCGTAAATATTCTATGTAATTCCTCTGTAGTCTTGTTCGCTTATTTTGATTAGTTTAATTTATTCTCTTTGATTTAGTAATTTACTAGATGAATATTGATTGTTCGGTTGGTTTTACTATTGAATCTTTAAGGGTTGACAGATAAAGAATATTTGTTTAAATTTTTTATATATTTATATATATGTTGTCAGCAATTTGTAACTAAAGTTTGTGCTTGAATTACTTTTGACTATTAAGGGGGGTCGTCGAGTTGGGTTTAGGTAAAAAGAATTTGGTGAATGAGCCTAATGTGTTATTTTCGTCTGGTTCAATCCTTAATTTCGGTTTCTTAAATAATCAAGCGCGACGATTGGGTACACGTACGCGTGACATGATTTAAGCGCCAATAATAAACAATTAACATGTTGTAAACCGCGGGTGCATTTCATGTGGCGCGGTTTTCAACGTATACCAAAATGACAAGTGTACGATATCGTGACTTGTTCCAAAATAATTCCATTAATAATTAAAAGCGATATAAAGGCTAAAAAGCATAATAGGTTTAAAATATATAAATAATTAGATAATTAAGCCAAATATTAATAGTTAAGCGACCGTGCTAGAACCACGGAATTCGGGAATGCCTAACACCTTCTCCCGGGTTAACAGAATTCCTTATCCGGATTTCTGGTTTGCAGACATTTTAAACAGAGTCAAAAATTTCCTCGGTTTGGGATTTCAATAAATAAACGGTGTCCCGGAGCATCGTAAAAAATCCGGGTGGCGACTCTTAATTTAAATAAATAATCCCAAAACCGAATAATGTCACTTTAATTGGAAAACTCCCTTATTACCCCTTCATTATCCCGGGGGGTGGAAAAATGAGGTGTGACAATTGTAAAGAAATCAAAATAAGAAAAGTAAATATTATATCCTAAATTACAACGGAGATTAGTGTAATAAAGTGATACCTAAATTGGAGTTATTTGAAATTATCTCAAATTTTAATTAACTTGTTTTGGAGTGTCACGTCATTGTCACAACCTAAAATCCCAACTCGGGTTTTCGTGGTGGATGTAGTGTGCAAGGAGAAGAGAGTCGTTTGGTTGCTTGAAGATGGGTACTTTTTTAGGTGTTTGTGTGCTAATGGAGCACAATTTAGTTGGCTCGTATTGTCGGTGCATTGAAGATTGAAGCAGAGTCGATGACTCTCGAGAAGATTCTAATGAGTTCATGATTCATGTGGTATTTGAGGGTTTCCCCGGGCTTTGTATATGGCTAAGATCTGAGATTTTTAGTGGGTGGTGTCAAGACTTGCGGTACTTCTCCAACATTAGTGATTCTACATTTCAGTATTAGAGAGGTTAAGGAAACAACTTCAGATTTATGGAAGGTCTCCTTAGAGAGGGGATTTTGGTTGTGTTACTATTGGACGCTTAATAAGGAATACAATGGCTTATGGGCCTTTAGACGACGTAGTTTCATGCTAGGATCTCTTGTAGTGAACTATGAGTTACATACCATAATATTACTGGCAAGGATAAGTTTTAACCTGAAGGCAAGTCGAGAGGAACTCGGATAAAAAGATCACCTTGGTAGTGGTTTGGATAAGCATAGTAATGGAAATAACTGGTTCTTTTGGTTCTTTGGGTGTGGAGAGGATTTGTAGGTGTGTTGTGGCAATACTCTTTGGATTGGCAATATACGTGACTTGGTTGAGTTAGAGGGATTTAGTTCTGATGGCTTGGTTTCTGCTAATGGGTTTCAAAGAGTTCTCGATGATTTTGACCACGACTTGAGAATGATGTTTTCTATAGGCATGAGGAGCTGTTATGCATTGTGATTTTCTCCTGGATGGGGAAAGTGGAAGGTTTCCGGTGGATGGGGTGTGCACTCTGTTGTGACTAAGAGTTGATAATGGGATTCTCGTGTTTTTCATATAATGGCATGATAGAAGCGGTATGACGTATGGGGGTTGAGGTTTGCATGTACAGGTTGCGATTCCATTCGAAGGTGAGGTCGTGGGTTCTAGACACTATGGATGGTTTCAGATGTTTTGAAGAATGTCGGCACTATTTGGTATCACCTTAGAAGGGTGCGCATCTGCAAGTTGATCAGATGTTGGACTGGTATTACGGTAATCACCTAGTTGATCGACTGTTGACGTTCATATTATTCTATGTGGCACGTAAGAATTATAGAAATATATCTCGTGAGATGATTCCATATGAGGAATGTGTCAGTCATTTGAGTGGTGGAGTTGGGATCGGACATGGAGATTCTTGTATTCTAGGGATTCGAAGACTAGTAGGGTTCTTAGAGGCAGATATTTCCTAAGTTGTGGATGATGAAGGTATGTTGAGAGGTTGAAGTGTCACGCCCCAGACCTGAAGAGGCGTGGACGGTACCCGGTGACATACTCGACCCGAGCGTACGACTCTGTAACAGTGAACTCTAGAGGGGATACCCTCAACTTAGGCCGATGGGTCCATATTCCAAATCGTCTGAAAAAATGCCTCTTTCATCTGTGGTGTAAACATACCCAAAAGCTGATATATGCATCTATTCAGGCCGACGAAGCCGCCATGAACATCTACTAATGTACAAAATATATAGAACTCATCTACAAGCCTCTAGAGATAACAAAATTGTACCATGATCGGGATAGGCCTCGACCTACCCATCAAATCTGTATATATGAAAATGGACTCCAAGGTCTAGACCTGGTAACTCCGAGGAAGTGGAGCTTACCAACCAAGCTGATGTCTGACTCTGTCTGATGGGAGGGTATGTCCAACTGTCAGCGTCCCCGATAAAAGGGATGTCAGTACGAAATAATGTACCGAGTATGTAAGGCAACAAAATAACTGAAAGCTGAAACTAAACTGATAAAATAATAATTGAAAGTAACTTGGAGTCAAAGACAATCTGAAGATATGTTTATCTACTGATACCGACTCAACTCTCTCAACATATATTAAGTAAAATAGTTGTCCGGCCTTATAAGGCTCGGTATGTGTAACTTCTCTGTCGTAGTAGGCTCTCTCATAGACGCTCAGCCATACTAGGCTCTGTATTTCAACCATTCTGGGCTCGCTCATAGGCGCTCAACGACAGTAGGCTCGATATATAACTCACTATCTAATCAGAGGTTGCCCAATAGGGGCCTACCCATCGATTATAACTCGATGGTGGGGAAAATAATGTAATATTGTATATATATAGACTCTCTACTTCTTTGGCTAACAAAAGACAAAACTAAAATGAATATGATGTTCCGATAAGGGAGAATGCTGTAGCTTATGAGACTAGGAAAATGTACATAAATTCAGGAATATGAACTTCTCTTTATGTCTCGTTATCAAACACATTTAGTTACTGGATCATGCCAAAATGAAAGAAAGGTTTAGCCTTTAACATACCTTAACTTTGTTTAGTCCTTAATACCTTCCAAGCAATTCTTAAAATAACTCAACTCAAACTACCACAACATAAGGAGATTCAAAATCAGTGCTGCATAAAGGCTAAGTTCGCAACTTAAACTAGTAGCTCGTTTACGTAAATTAGCATCTCCCCTGTAACAAGGCCCTCCTCCAATACCATATACCAACAATACCAAGAATAAAACAATAACAACATGTATGAATCATTTTCCAACCTTATCTCCACCACAATATATCACGAAACAGCCCACACACCCTAATCACTTCATACATAAGATGACAACAAAAGTAGTGTAAAACAACTTAAAAATGTAACGACTAATGACCAGCCCACCATTCTGTTATTATGTGGTGTTTCTCCACCCCGTTTATCCTTCAAAACTCCATAAAACATCAGGAAAATAGACAGTCCAAAAGCAACATGAAACAACCCACAAAGAGTCCACTACAAGTCGAATAAATTTATCAAACTTCCTTGATATTTAAAGCTTAAATACAGAAAGTAGACGTTTTCTTAACAAATACCTTCCAATACTCAAACTGAAAAGAAAAAGTGAGGCAATATATCGATACGTACATCGTAGGAAGCGTTTTAGTGTTATCGCTTCTTGATTTCGTACCCGGGATGTTAATATTCTTGGAAACCCTTGTGGAGAGCTTGAGGATAAGTTAAGGTGTCACGACCCCAGTTCGCCCTCCATGAACATGTCGTGATGGCACCTAGTCCCTATAACTAGGTAAGCCTAGCAATGCGGAGTATTAACATAACTTGTGGAATAATTAAGTAAAAGCTGAACAATCTAAAAGAAAGACTGTATATAAATGCCCCTTAGCGTATACAACCCAAAAATAATGCGGAAGTCTACAATATCACTCCAAAACCCGGAAACCCACGGGAAACACAGGCTAACATAAATGTACTACACTGCTCTAACTCCAGAATGGCTAAACAACTGAAAAGAAGGAAAAGCTTCCACTAAAGCTGGAATAAGATAGAGACTCCTGGTCTGCGGACGCGACAAATGTACCTCGAAGTCTCTGCTATGTCTCTCAACCTTGGGGATAGTGCACCTGGGTGGAGGTACCTGGATTTCCACATGAAAAACATGCGCAGGAAAGGGCATGAGTACACCACAGCGGTACTCAGTAAGTGCCAAGCCTAACCTCGGTCGGGTAGTGACGAGTCAGGGACCTACTGAGGTTAAACAATATAATAGGAATTTACAGTATGAAAACAGACAGAAATAATGAATATAGTAGTAAAATAAGACAGGTCAAACAAGGCAATATCAAAACAGGAGAACAAAGTAACACGGAAAATGAACAGCTCAATAACAATGGTAACAATGAGGATCTCCCAGGATACCGTCCTGTAGTCCTTTTCTCAACTGTCTAGTGGATCTCCCGGGATACCTTCCCATAGTCCATCATATGTATATCCGAAGGATCTCCCAGGATACCGTCATGTAGTCCAATTACCAGTGTGTAGGGGGATCTCCCGGGATACCGTCCCGTAGTCCCAAAGTAAATATGCAGGGGGATCTCCCTGGATACCGTCCCGTAGTCCCAAAGTAAATGTGCAGGGGGATCTCCCGGGATAACGTCCCATAGTCCCAAAGTAAATATGCAGGGGAATCTCCCAGGATACCGTCCCATAGTCCCAAAGTAAATGTGCAGGGGGATCTCCCGGGATAACGTCTCGTAGTCCCAAAGTAAGTATGCAGGGGGATCTCCCAGGATAACGTCCCGTAGTCCCAAAGTAAATATGCAGGGGATCTCCCAGGATAACGTCCCGTAGTCCCAAAGTAAATATACAGGGGGATCTCCCAGGATAACGTCCCATAGTCCCAAAGTAAATATGCAGCCACAGCAAGAAGACATTCAGAAATAGAGTGCAAAAATATAAGGCAACAAGTAGTTCTATCCTAACATGCTTCACGTAGTACAATTAAAGCAACTTATGCAAATAGGCAATTCAAGTCAACTAGCCATGCTTTTCTAAACTAAAATAGGCTATAATTGCAAGTAGAAAAGGCAGGTAAGAAAGAAACTCAGTCTAAATATTTAAAGTAAATCGGATTTTCAATAATTAGCACAAATACGCGCTCGTCACCTCACATACAAGGCATTCAATTACCAAATATCACATCCTAAGGGAAAAGGTCCCCCACACAAGGATAGACAAGCCACTTACCTTGAACCGGCACAAAATCAACTCGAAACCACACGTTTTTCACGAGTATACGACTCCAAATGGTTCAAATCTATTTAAAAATTTCATATCATAAATAACATCTCAAGGAACTGATTCTACTATTTAATTCAAAGTTACGGCGTGAAATTAGGAAAAATGACAAAAATGCCCTTCATGCCAGCATCTCGGATTCGGATAAATTTTACATTTCAAGACCCTCGTACTCTCACGAGTCTAGAAATATAAAAGTCTCGCAAATCGGAGGTTAATCACCCACTCAAATCCCAATTTTAATAAAACCTAAGTTCTACCCCAAACACCCAATTTCACCCATGGAAATCCCTATTTTAAGTTTAAAACATGTTAAATGATATTAATGATTGAAAGAAATGAGTAAAAACCAACTTACAACTGATTTGGAAGAGTCTTGTTCTTGGAAAAATCGCCTAAGAGTGTTTGAGTTTGAGAAAATATGAAATTTGAAGTGAAAATTCGGTTTTGTACAGTGCATGCTACTGGTTGGCATGGGAATTGCGAACAGGGGTTCGCAATTGCGAACCCTTCAGAAATCCCCAGCTTTCGCATTTGCAATCCATATGTCGCATTTGCGGCCTCAGGCAGAAAAAGGGAAGTTCGCATTTGCGATGGCAGACATCGCATTAGCGACCACCTTCGCATTTGCGAACCTCTTGGTCGCATTTGCGATCAGGCTTGCCCAAACCCACCTTCGCATTTACGATGCTGGCTTCGCAAATGCGAAGCCTGCAGATAAGTTACACCAGCAATTTCCAAGTCAAAAAATGAGATCCGTGGCCTATCCAAAACTCACCCGAGCCCTCGGGGCTCCAAGCTAAATATACACACTACCTCAAAAATATCCTATGAACTTATCCGTGCGATCAAATCGCCAAAATAACGTCATATTCATCGGATTAAGCCTCAAAATCCATGAATTCTATCAATTTTCATAAAACATTAAATTTTCCATTTTAAGTCTGTAACACGTCAAACAAGATCGGTCTTGACTTAAACCATATATATGACCTGTATCGGGCGCCGGAACCATAATACGGGCCCGATACCATCGCTTTCTAATCAGATTTCATTTTCAATTTCCTTAAATATTTTCAGAAAACAATTTTACTCAAAAATTTATTTCTCGGGCTTGGGACCTCGAAATTCGATTTCGTGCATACGGCCAAGTCCCATATTTTCCTACGGACCCTCCGGGACCGTCAAATCACGAGTCCGGGTCCGGGTCCGTTTACTCAAAATGTTGACCGAAGTCAAATTTATTCATGTTAATGTCAAATCCTAGCATTTTTCACAGAATTTCATATTTAAGCTGTCCGACTACGCGCCCGTATTGCGCACGCAAATTGAGGCAACTACAAATGAGGTTTTCAAGGCCTCGAAAGCATGGAATCGGTAAGAAAACAGGTGATGACCCTTTGGGTTGTCACATTCTCCACCTCTAAAACAACCGTTCGTCCTTGAACGGACAGAAGAAGGAAGTACCTGAGTCGGGGAATAGATGAGGGTAACGGATGCGCATATCGGACTCGGACTCCCAGGTCGGTGCCTCAGGAGGCTGACCTCTCCATTAGACACGAACAGAAGGGAAACTCTTGGATCTCAACTGACGAACCTGCTGGTCTAGAATAGCTACCGGCTCCTCCTCATAAGATAAGTCCTTGTCCAACTGGACTGAACTGAAATCCAACACGTGCGACGGGTCGCCGTGATACCTCCGGAGCATCGAAACATGAAATACCGAATGAACTCTTGGTAAGATGGGAGGTAAGGCCAGCTCATAAGAAACCTCCCCAACGCGCCTCAATATCTCAAAAGGGCCAATAAACCTCGGACTCAGCTTCCCTTTCCTCCCAAATCTCATAACGCCCTTCATAGGTGAAACCCGAAGCAGAACCCGCTCTCCGATCATATATGAAACATCACGAACCTTCCGGTCCGCGTAACTCTTCTGTCTGAACTGGGCTGTACGGAGTCTATCCTGAATCACCTTGACCTTCTCCAATGCATCCTGAACCAACTCTATGCCCAATAGCCTGGGCTCACCCGGCTTAAACGAACCCATCGGGGATCTACACCTCCTACCATATAAAGCCTCATACGGCGCCATCTAAATGATTGACTGATAGCTGTTGTTGTAAGCAAACTCTGCCAATGGCAAGAACTGATCCCAAGACCCTCTAAACTCAACCACACACGCACGGAGCATATCCTCAAGAATAGTGCGCTCGGACTGTCCGTCCGTCTAAGGGTGAAATGTTGTGCTCAACTCCACGCTGGTACCTAACTCCTACTTAAAGGCTCTCCAGATCCGTGAGGTGAACTGAGTACCTCTGTCTGAAATAATAGAAATTGGGATACCATGCAGACGAACGATCTCCCAAATATAAATCTCCGCCAACCGCTCCGATGAATAAGTAGTCAGTACCCGAAGGAAATAGGCTGATTTGGTCAGCCAATCCACAATTACCCAAATAGCATCATTCTTCCTCAAAGTCCGAGGAAGTCCAACCACAAAGTCCATGGTGATCCGCTCCCACTTCCACTCTGGAATCTCAATCTGCTGAAGTAACCCTCCCGGTCGCTGATGCTCACATTTGACCTGCTGACAGTTGAGGCACTTGGCTAAAAACTCTGCTATATCCTTCTTCATTCTTCGCCACCAATAGTGCTGCCTCAAATCCTGATACATCTTCGCAGTACTTGGATGGATAGAATATCGCAAACTATGGGCCTCTGCTAAAATCAACTCCCGAAGCCCATCAACATTGGGCACACAAATCCGACCCTGCATCCTCAATACCCCGTCATCACCAATGATCACATCTTTGGCATCACCGTGCTGGACTGTGTCCTTGAGGACAAGTAAATGAGGATCATCGTACTGTCGGTCCCTAATACGATCGAATAAGGAAGACCGAGAAACCACGCAAGCTAATACCCAACAAGGCTCAGAAAGATCCAACCTCACGAAATGACTTGCTAAGGACGGAACATCTAAGGCTAGAGGCCTCTCAGCTGCATAAAGGTATGCAAAACTCCCAAACTCTCCGCCCGATGACTCAAGGTATCGGCCACCATATTGGCCTTCCCCGGGTGGTATAATATAGTGATGTCATAGTCCTTTAGCAACTCTAACCATCTACGCTGGCGCAAATTTAGTTCCTTCTGCCTGAATATGTGCTGCAAACTCCGGTGGTCAGTATAAATCTCACAAGGCACACCGTACAAATAATGACGCCAGATTTTCAAGGCATGAACAATGGCAGCTAACTCAAGGTCATGGTCAGGGTAATTCTTCTCATGTATCTTCAACTGTCCGGACGCGTAGGCAATCACCCTACCGTCCTGCACCAACACCGCTCCAAGGCCAACTCGCGAGGCATCACAATAAATTGTATAAGACCCCGAACTAGTAAGCAATATCAAGATTAGGGTTATAGTCAAAGTTGTCTTAAGCTTCTGAAAGCTCGTCTCACACTCCTCTGTCACCCTTCTGGGTCAATCTAGTCATAGGGGCTGCAATCGATGAAAATCCCTCCATAAAACGGCGGTAGTAACCTGCCAAGCCAAGGAAACTACGAATCTATGTAATTGAGGACGGCCTGGGCCAACTCTGCCCGGCCTCTACCTTCTTCGGATCCACTCGAGTACCTTCACTCGATACCACATGGCCTAAGAATGCCACAGAACTCAACCAAAACTCACATTTTGAGAACTTTGCATACAACTTCTTCTCTCTCAAGGTCTGAAGCACTGTCCTCAGGTGCTGCTCATGATCTTCCCGATTCCGGGAGTAAACAAGAATATCATCTATGAAAACAATGATGAACGAGTCGAGATACGGCCTGAACACACTGTGCGTCAAATGCATAAATGTTGCAGGGGAATTAGTCAGCCCGAATGACATAACTAGAAACTCCTAATGGCCATACCAAGTCCTGAAAGCAGTCTTCAGGATATCCGGCTCACGAATCTTCAACTGATGGTAACCTGAGCGCAAATGAATCTTAGAAAATACCTGTGCGCCCTGAAGCTGGTCAAATAAATCATTAATACGAGGCAAAGGATAACGGTTATTCACTGTAACCATGTTCAACTGGCGATAATCAATACACATGCACATAGAACCGTCCTTTTTCTTCACAAACAAGACCGGAGCACCCCAAGGTGAAACACTGGCTCGAATAAAACCCTTATAAAGCAATTCTTGTAACTGATCCTTCAACTCCTTCAACTAAGGAGGAGCCATACGGTAAGGAGGAATTGAAATGGGTTAAGTGTCCGGCAACAAATCAATGCCAAAATCAATGTCTCTATCGGGCGGCATGCCCGGAAGATCAGCTGGAAACACATCGGGATAATCCCGTACCACTGGAACTGAATCAACACAAGGGGTATCAATAGTCACATCTCTCACATAAGCCAAATACGCGACACACCCCTTCTCAACCATACGCTAAGCTCTAAGAAAAGAGATAACTCTACTGGGAGTGTGATATAAAGTACCACTCCACTCAACACACGGAAAACCTGGCATAGCCAGCGTTACGGTCTTGGCGTGACAATCAAGAATAGCATAATGGGGAGACAACCAGTCCATGCCCAAGATAATATTGAAATCCACCATTTCGAGTAACAATAAGTCCGCACTGGTCTCAAAACAATGAATAGTAACCAAAGAAGACCGATAAACACGGCCCACAACAAGAGAATCCCCCACAGGAGTAGAAACATAAACAGGAGAACCCAAAGAATCTTGGGATATACCCAAATGCGGAGCAAAATAAGAAGACACATAAGAATATGTGGAGCCTGGATCGAATAGAACTGATGCATCTCTATGAAAAACCAGTATAATACCTGTGATGACAGAATCGGAGGTAACAGCCTCGGTACGAGCAGGAATAACATAATATCTGGCATGGCCTCCCCCTCGAGGGCGACCTCTACCTTCCCGACCTCTGCCCCTAGCTGGCTGGTGGGGTAGCAGTTGGAGTTCTGATCATGGCCTGAGAACCCTGCTGAGCACGCTGTGGCTGAAAAGTCTGTGAAGATGCACCCCTAATAAGTCTGGGGCAGTCCCTAACCACATGGCGTGTATCGCCACACTCGAAACAAGCTCTGGGAGGACATGGCGGTTGTGATTGGCTAGGGCCAGGTCTGCTAGACTGACTTTTGAAAGCACCCCGCGCAGAAGGCGCGCTAGAAACTAGAGGTGCATAGTAAGGCTCCTGAGGCCTGGGTGGGGCTGGGGTACCGCTGGCTACTGGAAGATCTGAATGAACGGGGCGGACCATATAACCCCTACCATGTCGACCTGCTGCTGGGGTACAGGCACCAGAGTAGTGGCCCGACTCTCGAGACCTCTTGGCCTCTCTCTCCTCTCGCTCCCTAGCGAGCATACCCTCGATCCTCCTAGCAATGTTCACTACCTGCTGATAAGGAATGTCCATCTCCAACTCTCGAGCCATGCCAGATCTGATGGGTGCAACCAAAGCTGGTGCATGCCTAGCTAATATGGTGTAACAGATGGCATACTCTGAATTTGTCATAGCACCCTGGCACAAATTCTCAAACTCTGCGCGTCATGCGTCCCTGAGGCTCTGAGGAACAAACTCTCTCAGGAACATGTCTGAGAACTGGGTCCAGGTCAGAGAAGCAGCCTCGTCTGGACTGTCTAACTCATAGGTGCGCCACCAATCATAGGCGGCTCCGTGAAGCTGGAAGGTAGTAAAGGAAACCCCACTAGATCCGGCTATGCCCATAGTGCGAAGAATACGGTGGCACTCCTCTAGAAAATCCAAGGCATCGTCTAATGCTAGTCCACTAAATAATGGAGGGTAATCTCTCAAGTCTCCACTGCTCGTCCTCTAAAGCAGCTGACCCTTCCTCGGGCTGAACTGGCACTACAGGCGGCACAGGAATGATCTCTGGGACATGCTCCACAGGCACTCGCTGCTCAATAGTACGGGCGGCTGGAGTCTGTGCTCTTCCCCCGGCCTGGGATGTGTCTGCAGCAAGGGGAAGCAACCCTGCCTGAGCCAGAGTGGTGTACATAGACATGAACTGAGCTAACATCTCCTGAAGGGATGGAGTAGTAGTGGTAGTAGGCGTGTCAGGTTTCTGGACCTCGACTGGATCTGCTGGTGGTACCTCGGCGGCAGCTCGCGCAAGTGCTCTCACTGCACCACATGCGCGTCCTCGGCCTCTACCTCGGCCCCGGCCTCTGACGGCTGCAATAGGGGGAAAGGGTGCCTGATGGTCCCGAATAGCATGTGTCCTCACCATCTATGAGATAATAGAAGATAAAGGTTTAGAATTGATGTCAAACAAAAATATTGCACGACAAGGAAATCAATGAAGTGAAGATTTTTTTTCCTAAACAGTTACATAGCCTCTCGTAGATAAGTACAGATGTGTCTGCATTGATCAGCGAGACTCTAATAAACCGGCATGTGTTCCGTGACTCCTATGAACCTAGAGCTTTGATAATAACTTGTCACGACCCCAGTTCGCCCTCCATGAACATGTCGTGATGGCACCTAGTCCCTATAACCAGGTAAGCCTAGCAATGCGGAATATCAACATAACTTGTGGAATAATTAAGTAAAAACTGAACAATCTAAAAGAAAGACTGTGTATAAATTCCACTTGACGTATACAACCCAAAAATAATGCGGAAGTCTACAATATCACCCCAAACACGGAAACCCACGAGAAACACAGGCTAACATAAATGTACTACATTTCTCTAACTCTAGAATGTCTAAACAACTGAAAAGAAAGAAAAGCTTCCACTAAAGCTGGAATAAGATAAAGACTCCTAGTCTGCGGACGCGGCAGATGTACCACGAAGTCTCTACTATGTCTCTCAACCTTGGGGATAGTGCGCCTGGGTGGAGGTGCCTGGATTTGCACATGAAAAACATCTGCAGGAAAGGGCATGAGTACACCACAGCGGTACTCAGTAAGTGCGAAGCCTAACCTCCGTTGGGTAGTGACGAGGTATGTCAGGGCCCTACTGAGGTTAAACAGTATAATAGGAATTTACAATATGAAAACAGACAGAAATAATGAATACAGTAGTGAAATAAAACAAGTCAAACAAGGCAATATCAAAACACGAGAACATAGTAACACGGAAAATGAACAACTCAATAACAATGGTAACAATGAGGATCTCCCAGGATACCGTCCCGTAGTCCATCATATGTATATCCGAAGGATCTCCCGGGATATTGTCCCGTAGTCCAATTACCAGTGTGCAGGGGGATCTCCCGGGATACCTTCCCGTAGTCCCAAAGTAAATATGCAGGGGAGTCTCTCGGGATACCGTCCCGTAGTCCCAAAGTAAATATGCAGAGGGATCTCCCGGGATACTGTCCTGTTGTCCCAAAGTAAATGTGCAGGAGGATCTCTGGGGATAACGTCTCGTAGTCCCAAAGTAAATATGCAGGGGGGTCTCTCGGGATACCGTCCCGTAGTCCCAAAAAAATGTGTAGGGGGATCTCCCGGGATAACGTCTCGTAGTCCCAAAGTAAATATGCAGGGGAATCTCCCGGGATAACGTCCCGTAGTCCCAAAGTAAATATGCAGGGGGATCTCCCAGGATAACGTCCTATAGTCCCAAAATAAATATATAGCCACAACAAGAAGACATTCAGAAATAGAGTGCAAAAATACAAGGCAACAAGTATTTCTAGCCTAACATGCTTTACGTAGTCAATTAAAGAAACTTAAGCAAATAGGCAATTCAAGTCAACTAGGCATGCTTTTCTAAACTAACATAGACTATAATTGCAAGTAGAATAAGGCAGGTAAGGAAGAAACTCAGTCTAAATATTTAAAGTAAATCGGATTTTCAATAATTAGCACAAGTACGCGCTCGTCACCTCACGTACAAGGCATTCAATTACCAAATATCACATCCTAAGGGGAAAGGTCCCTCATAGAAGGTTAGACAAGCCACTTACCTCGAACTGGCTCAAAATCAACTCGAAACCACACATTTGCCACGAGTATCCGACTCCAAATGGCCCAAATCTATTAATATAAATTTCATATCGTAAATAACATCTCAAGCAACTGATTCTACTATTTAATTCAAAGTTACGACGCGAAATTAGGAAAATGACAAAAATGCCCCTCAGGCCAGCATCTCGGATTCGGATAAATTTTACATTTTCAGGACCCTCGTACTCTTACGAGTCTAGCCATATAAAAGTATCTCAAATCGGAGGTCAATCACCCACTCAAATCCTAATTTTAGAAAAACCTAAGTTCTACCCCAAACACCCAATTTTACCCATGGAAATCCCTGATTTTTAAGTTGAAAACATGTTAAATGATGATAATGATTGAAAGAAATGAGTAAAAACCAACTTACAACTTATTTGGAAGAGTCTTGTTCTTGGAAAAATCGCCTAAGAGTGTTTGAGTTTGAGAAAATATGAAATATGAAGTAAAAATTCGGTATTGTACAGTGCAGGCTACTGGTTGACATGGGAATTGCGAACAGGGGTTCGCAATTGCGAACCCTTCAGAAATCCCCAGCTTTTGCTTTTCCATATGTCGCATTTGCGACCTCAGGCAGAAAAATGGAAGTTTGCATTTGCGATGGCAGACGTTGCATTTGCGACCACATTCGCATTTGCGAACTTTTTGGTCGCATTTGCGATCAGGCTTGCCCAGACCCACCTTCGCATTTGCGATAAGTAGCTCGCATTTACGAGTTTGCATTTGCGATGCTGGCTTTGCAAATGCGAAGCCTGCAGATCAGTTACACCAGCAATTTCCAAGTCAAAAAATGAGATATGTGGCCTATCCAAAACTCACCCGAGCCCTCGGGGCTCCAAACTAAATATACACACTACCTCAAAAATATCCTATGAACTTATCTGTGCAATCAAATCGCCCAAATAACGTCATATTCATCAGATTAAGCCTCAAAATCCATGAATTCTACCAATTTTCATGATCCGTTTTCAACAAAACTTTACAAAAAGGACTTAAACCATATATAAGACCTGTAACCGGGTGCCGGAACCAAAACACGGTCCCGATACCATCGCTTTCTAATCAGATTTCATTTTCAATTTCCTTAAATATTTTCAGAAAACAATTTTACTCAAAAATTCATTTCTCTGGCTTGGGACCTCGGAATTCGATTCCGAGCATATGCCCAAGTCCCATATTTTCCTACGGACCTTCAGGGACCTTCAAATCACGGATTCGGGTCTGTTTACCCAAAATGTTGACCGAAGTCAAATTTATTGATGTTTATATCAAATCTTAGCATTTTTCACAAAATTTCATATTTAAGCTGTCCGGCTACGCGCCCGGACTGTGCACACAAATCGAGGAAACTACAAATGAGGTTAACAAGGCCTCAGAAGCACGGAATTGGTAAGAAAACAGGTGATGACCCTTTGGGTCGTTACATAAGGGATCTTATTTTGGTCGTGGTATATGGAAAAGTAAAGAAAGTGATGACATAAGGCTTTTATATATCCGGATGTTATATGAACGAATGGTTAAGAGCGTTAGAAACTAAATTCAAAGACCTTCAATTTGATATATAATATGTCCCAAAAATACTTCATATAACACACGAAATGTATTGCTCAAAAAGCATTAGTGATACCCTACTTGTCACCTATGCAGTCGAAAGGACAAATATCTCTCTAATCCTATGTCGTATCGATGGACGGTTTAATACGTTAGAAAATAGACTCATGGATATTTAATTTGGTAGGTAGATCATCCCATGTTCCAAGTATATTGGCAGAAAAGCTCAGCTAGATTTGAACTAAATTTCAGCATATTTATGAATGTAACTTGTGATGATCTTTGCCGACTTTTTTTCCAAAACTCACTTGACTTCAAAACATGACACACGACTATCATAAGACAAAAATAAATCATAACATAACCTCATTATCATTTTGAGCACCCTAGTCTCACCCCAAAAGTGCATGTTATAACATTCCCAACTTGTTGACTTTCGACGTAACTTATTTTCTTTAATTGGTTTTACTTCTAAGCCTTCCAACCCTCTTGGTAATTGCAGTCCATGATCTTAAATATTTGTAACCTACAAGTTAAAATGATAAATTACTTTATATACTTTCAAATATGATCTCATTTTTGAGCTTACATCAATTGACTTAGGACGTACTTTTGCGTACAGAAACATGGGGTGTAATATTATCCCCCCTTTGGAATATTCGTCCTCGAATACTAAATGATGTACTTATAAGTCTCATAACACATAGTTGTTATGAATATTTTGATATTGTCATCCTCATCTAGGCAACTGTTCTATGAATAAATACGAAGGCTAGGGCATTTCTTAGACCTCTTTCTCACACCACAACTTGTTGTTGGAATTCTTCCAATCTCATAGCTGTTGTGACCTTCTGCATGCAGCCTGTACGACTTTGTCCTTGTATGTGCACCTATGCGACTCTTCTATCCTACTTCCTCCAGCTTTTAGCCAATCTCTTGGCCTCACTTTGTGAATATATGTAGAACTATGGCAAGTTGTCCCTATAGGCATATATAGGTGTATTAAAGTACTGAAGTTGGTACTTTGTCGAACTTACGGTTGTTGCTATATCTTGCTTCATGGCATCAGATATCTATCCTTATGGATTTACTGCATCTAGGTAGGTCATACTATACCATACACATACTTTGATTTATTATTACCGAGGTTTGCTACGAAACTCCAAGTTACTATCTCACTGCTTATCCTATATGTATAAATCTAAGTCCTTTAATAATTTCTCATTAGTGTTCATCTTAATAATGATAAACAAATCTCATCTCATACTTTGGAAATTTTATCCAACTATTTTAGATTCACCTTAAAGTTTATCTCTAATCTACCATTGGTAACTTGAAACACTTATGTAATATATTGTCACTAGGGCTCAGGTCTCATCGGGGAACATCTGGAGTTATTTGACTGATCCACTTAGGGTCAACACTATACTTCAATAACCATAATTAATAGCATCCCGACGTGATTCACCTTATGGGGGTATTCTAATCTCATGCAATTCATGAAATCCATTCTCTTTGAATAATTACTTAATCGAAAACCTAACATGTCATCCTCTTAACATTTATCACAATTAAACTCTTATTCTCCTACCAGGGCAGCATTCCATCTCTTCTAAATGCTCACAGTCTTAAACTCCTCTGAGTTCATTCAAGCTATACAGAGGATTCTATAACTTACGAAAACCATCAAAACTATTCTTCGGATGGGCTTAATCCCGAGGCTTTACCTACTCTCGTCACCTTCTCAATCACTTCTTTTTATCCTTACTCCTGTTCACCTAAAACCTTGTTGCTCTACCATACTTTAGCTTGCGGCCTACATATATTTATTTATACTACTCGCAACCTTCCTTTAACTTGCTAGCACCATAGATTTCTTTATGTTATTATAGAACCTCTAGCGAAACATCACGCAATCTCTAGCTCTTCTGTACTCTCTTAACTAGAACTCTCAGTAACTGGAAACCATATGATATGATAGTAAAGAAACCACTATCATTTACGGATACTGAATCACGACGCTTTTAGCCCTCTTTCTGAAGTCTGGACTATTACCAAGCTTTTGCACTTGAGTATCTCATATCTTAATTACCTTTACCTTACTTACCTTTAAATCTCGCATCATATATTTTATCTCTTTCATAACCTCCATTCCATATAGGTGGAATTCACTTCCACAACTTAAAGCTCTACTATAATACTCGCACCTCTAGTGCATACACGATCCGATGGGAGCTTCATAGTGACTTCTTATGAGGTTGGTATCTTCTAGCTTTCTTTGTCGTAGAGCCGTTATACAATATGGCTGTTGTACTATTTCTCTTTAACTTCTGATATTAAGAGTGATTCCGCAATGTTCTGAATCCCGATTACTATACTCATTGGGTTCTAATAATCAGACTCCTAATTCACTTAGCTGATGTAACTCTTTAGTTTCCTCTTCTATCTCAGCATTTAAGTTGGCTTAAGCTATATTTCGATATGCGGCTCAGGGTATTAGTTATTTATTTAGCCTTTTGTGGACGCTATGGAACATCCGTGATATAACTTCTATCAATTCAAGCTTTTGTCTGTGACATGGACTCAATTATTTCTTTTAACTTATACTGGAGTCTGTTATAGCTGTATCATTGTCAACATATATGTTGTATGAATAACACTCCAAAATCTTATGTGTGTTCATAACGTAACTAACTATGGGTCATTGATTGAATAATTCTTTTCGCGCCTTCTCAGCCTTCTTTAAAAAGTAAGCAATTACTTTTCTTGGTCGTTCTGCCACTTGTAGCATGAGTACTTGACTTATTTTAGTGCCCACGCCTATTTAATTTCGTGCAACTCATATGATCTCGAATATTACTTTGGATTTTACATTCCATTCCTTAGTTACAATAGGTGCGACTTTCTTATGGAGTGCATATAATATTATAGTGACTCTGTTGTTACAAGACCATTTCTTCTTTAGGTCACTATGCTTATGTTGAAGCTTTCTTTCTTATTTCCTCGCCTATCATTATCCTTAGTTAGTTACCTCCATGCCCTTGTGCTCGTAGGGTTGCTTCTGAATTGAAATTTCGATTGTCTCCCTAGTGACTCTCTCTTTTATTTCTGTAACAGTTATACGGTACCTTTGACTACCCCAACTCCTATATGAATATTTCACAAGAATTACGATGTTGTATTTGTGAGAATGAATTTCCTGTGCACTACGTTTATCTTGCATAATTTGCTGATGTATATGGACCTCTTATCTAGCCATAACTAGGTTCTTCCTGAATAAACTACCAACTACTCATCAGTCCATGCTCATAGTTATATGCTGCGTAACTTCTCTTGGGTTATTTCCTTTGTCTTAACTTACCTCTCGCACTGGCTCCTTATGTATCAAGTGTTCAGTTGCACTTACTATCAATAATATCCTAGCCGGGAACCCTTACTTCCACTCCACGACATCGTGCTTGAATAATATTCTGGAGTCGTAACATATCTTTAGGATATAAATAAATGCAGTATCATTCCTTTCATCTTTTTACCGCATTCTTTCTTTCTATTCCATAGTTACTTGAACTACATAACTCCGACTTACTACCATATCACATCATCTTCCCCCTATAGGGGAGTACTAGCACTTAATGCTATGAAGATTTACCTATATATGGTTTACCTCTTCATCTTTTGTGTCTTTTCACGACTTCACTAACTCTTACTCGCCTTGCAGTAACCCGTCATTACCAATGATAACTGAATTGCTTATGCACGAGGGTGACACCTAGTGTAACTGGCACACTTAGTCCCTTAAGCTTAACTTTGGTCAAAGTTTTTTCTTTGGTGGATCGTCTTCCCAAATGACCTTTAAAGGTTATTCTTCTGTTGTCCATTTTATTATAGCTGGAATGCGATGTTTGAAATTCTCTTGATGTTGGCTATTATCACATCATTCGATCCCTAATTGATGTTCAGTTTATCTTGTTCACTAGCCCATGCTGGTTTCTATTACTTTGGGGTTTTAAATCTTTGTTCTAGTAATCGCGTTGGACTCACCAACTTATTTCTCGGAATGAGGATATGACTTTTGGCGTATCATATCATATTTTGATTTACTGTTATCACCCATATATCACATCTTACTCATAATACTTTATTTACTCTCTTCTTATTCTCCTACTAGTATTTTCATCTATTACCTTATTCTGAAAACATCAACAAAATATTCTTTCGCTTCTAGCTCCGCTTGCTCTATCCACTAGCTATTCGGGTCACCTAGCATTCTCTCTTTACTATGTAGGGGAGCCATACAAGGTACATAATTGTTCTTTTTAGGATTCCACTGCCTGTCTTCTAAAAATTTTCCCGACATTCTAGTATTCATATCTAAATGTACTATTCTAGAGTGCACCATCGAGGTGTCTCATGTGGAGAATTATTACCACGTTTGCAATATCCTTCGGAAATGTCAGATAATGCTAACAATCCATCCACCATTTTGGGTTACTCCAAGCTCAGCTTGATAATTATATCCCATCCTTCTCTTAAACAATATTTGTTAGCTCCTGTAGGGCATAACTAAGATTGGTGTGGCCAATTGTACATACTTCTGTTACTGTTGACGGTAACTCAAATACCTATTTCTCTGCCTGAATTTTTAATATTGATAATCTTCACTAACTTGTTACCTCATACCCTTCTCCACCTTGCTTCTTTTACTTATTGAAACTTGGATCTACCTTCTGGATCTCTCATTTATTTTTACCGTATGGGTGGATAAATATTCATGCCTTAGGGATCCTTACTAAGAAGCTTACACGTCTTAGTACATATATGATCTGCTGAAGACCTCACATTTACTCATCGTAAGCATGATGCAAAATTGAGTTCTTCTGACTCAACTCTTCTGCATTCAATCTTTTACCAACTGTCTTTCTAAATGTAAGTATCGTTGTATTATGAATAAAATAAAGTTAGTAGTTTGAATCTTACGACTGAGCTCTACCAAACGATCTAGAGTAAAAAGAAAGAGCTACAATCCTAAATTCCATGTAGCCTCCTGCTTATAAGTGTGGTGCACACCACACTCATAAACAGAACTCTACTAGACACGACTTATAGACTCCCTAGGATAAAACTGCTCTAATACCAAGTATGTCACACCCCAAACTTGAAATGGCGTGGCCGAAACACGGTGCCATACTCGGTGCGAGCGTACCACTCTGTAACTGTGAGATCTAGAGGGATAACCGTCAACTTAGACTGATGAGGCCATATTCTGAATCATCTGAAAATAACGCCTCTCTCATATATGGGGTA
Organism: Nicotiana knightiana; assembly: GCA_005239525.1. NCBI lineage: Eukaryota > Viridiplantae > Streptophyta > Magnoliopsida > Solanales > Solanaceae > Nicotiana > Nicotiana knightiana. The sequence goes on from ML391365.1 coordinate 21,121, forward strand.
TACCTACCCAAAAGCTGATATATGTACCTATGCAGGCCGATGAAGCCTCCATGAACATCTAGTGATATACAAAATATACAGGACTTGTCTACAAGCCTCTAGAGATAACTGAACTGTACCATGGTCGGGCCAGGGCCTCGACCTACGCATCAAATCTGTATATACGAAAATGGACTCGAAGGTCTAGACCTGGTAACTCCGAGGAAGTGGAGCTTACCAACCAAGTTGATGTTTGAATCTGTTTGCTGGGAGGGTCTGTCCAACTGTCAGCGTCCTCGGCAAAAGGGACGCTTGTACGAAATAATGTACCGAGTATTTAAGGCAACAAAATAACTGAAAGCTAAAACTAAACTGATAATATAATAACTAAAAGTAACTGGGAATCAAAGACAATCTGAAGATATGCTTACCTGCTGATACTGACTCAACTCTCTCAATATATATTAACTAAAATAACTGGCCGGCTTTATAAGGCTTGGTATGTGTAACTTCTCTGCCGTAGTAGGCTCGCTCATAGGCGCTCGGCCACAGTAGGCTCGATATATAACTCACCATCTGATCAGAGGTTTCTCGATAGGGGCCTGCCCATCGATTATAGCTTGATGGTGTGAAAGATAATGTAATATTGTATATATATAGACTCTCTGCTTCCTTGGCTAAAAAAGGACAAAACTAAACTGAATATGAAGTCTTGATAAGGGAGAATTCTGTAACTTATGAGTCTAAGAAAATGTACATAAACTCAGGAATATGAAGTTCTCTTTGTGTCTCGTTATCAAACACATTTAGTTACTGGATCATGCCAAAATGAAAGAAAGGTTTAGCCTTAACATACCTTAACTCTGTTGAGTACTTAATACCTTCCAAGAAATTCTTCAAACAACTCAACTCAAACTACCACAGCATAAGGAGACTCAAAATCAGTGTTGAGTAAAGGCTAAGTTCGCAACTTAAACTAGTAGCTCGTTTACAAAAATTAGCATCTCCCCTGTAACAAGGCCCTCCTCTAATACCATATGCCAACAACACCAAGAATAAAACAATAACAAAATGTTTGAATCATTTTCCGACCTTATATCCATCACAATATATCACAAAATAACCCCACACACCCTAATCACTTCGTACATAAGACGACGACAACAAAAGTAGTGTCAAACAACCTAAAAATGTAACGACGAATGACCAGAGCACCATTACGTTATTATGTGGTGTTTCTCCACACCTTTTATCCTAAAACTCCATAAAACATCAGCAAAATATACATCCCAAAAGCAACACGAAACAACCCACAAAACAGTACACTACAAGTCGAATAACTCGAACTCATGGCTTCTGATCACCGTCCCGTGAGTTCTAACTATTAGGAAATAAATTTATCAACCTTCCTTGATATTTAAAGGTTAAATACAGAAATTATACGTTTTATGAACTATAAATTACCTTCCAATACTCAAGCTACAAAGAAAAAGAGAGGCGATATAGTGATACTTTACGTCGTAGGGATCGTTCTAGTGTTATCGCTTCTTGATTTCGTACCCGAGATGTTAATATTCTTGGAAACCCTTGTGGAGAGCTTGAGGATAAGTATAGAGAATCTTATTATGGTCGTCCTATATGTAAAAGTAAAGAAAGAGACGACTTAAGGCCTATATATATATCCATTTTAGAAATATCAAAGAGGTGCTAGCTCGGCACCCTACTATTGGCTCTTTTTCAGGCGCTTATATCTTTTAAAACTATATTTCATATGAATGAACGGTTAATAGATTTAGAAATTAAATTCCTAGAACTTCAATTTGGTATATAATATGTCCCCAAAAGACCTCATATAACACACAAAATTTATTTCTCAAAAAGCATTAGTGACACACCTACTTGTCAGTTATGTAGTCTGCGCAGTCTCACGAAATTGCAAATATCTCTCTACTTCTGTGTCGTATCGATGAACAGTTTTATGCGCTATAAAATATACTCATATATCTTCAATTTGGTATGTAGATAATCCCTATTTTCATGTATATTGGCTGAAAAGCTCAGCTACATTTGACCTCAATTTTTAGCATATTTATGAATGTAATTTGTGATGATCTTTGCCAACTTTGTTCACAACTCACTTGACTTCAAAACATAACACACGACTATCATAAGAAAACAATAAGGAATAACATAACCTCATTATCATTTTGAGAACCCTAATATCACCCCAAAGGTATATGTTATAACATTCTCAACTTATCGACTTTTGACGTAACTTATTTTGTTTAATTGGTTTTACTTCTAAGCCTTCCAACCCTCTTGGTAATTCCAGTCCATGATCTTAAATATTTGTAACCTCCAATTTAACATGATAACTTACTTTATATACTTCCAAAGATGATCTTCCTTTTGAGCTTACATCAATTGACTTAGGACGTACTTTTGCGTACGGAAACATGGGAGGTAACATGAAGGATGAGTGAATGTGTTATGGATTGATTATTGTGGATTTTTTGGAGTTTATCTACCTATTTTGAAGGATCATAATTTATTTTGTGTCCACTAGTAGGCCTAATGAGAATGTGTATTCTACATCAGGTTGTATTTATTTTACTCAGCGCAACTATTGTTAAGGGGTGTGTTATCGCTTCGAGTTAATATTATTCATGTTTGGATATGTTCCACGTGTTACTCTCCTCTGCTACGACGATTTGTGAGACTGTTGACCATATACACACATGGTGTGGTTCTGTTTGTGCCTTGTGGCATAATTTGAGCGAGATGGCTCTTGGGGTGTTGAATAGTTGATTGTGCCTTGGTTATGGTCTTCTTTTATGTGGTGTATTGTGCTTTCTGTTTCCCCATGGTTATGATCATACACTTTGTGTATTTGTTATTGATATGCATATGGTTGTTGATTGTAAGTATCATGACTCGAGGTATTCCATGTGGACCGGTGTTTGTATTGGCTTACGCATCATAGCGGAGTTTTATGGATATGATCCATTGTGCTTATTTCGAGTCTTTTGTTTATCCTTTGTGATGGGTTCATATCATTTCTCTTCGTGTTGGTATCTGTTGAGCTTGCGAGATGGTCCTTTCATTTGATTCTCTTTCCATCATTAGGTACATCTGAGTTGTTGCTTGTTTGATGCACGAATTACATAGTATGTGGCTCTAGGTAATATTTGTGTGACTTGTCAATAGAGCAGCATGCATTAGATGAGGTGCGGTTATTGGACCTGAAGTGAGTGCCGTCGGATTTGATTAAGGTATGTTTGGAAAAATAGTGTCACTAGTGAGCTTAGATTTTGGCTATGGTTCCTGTCGGGCAAGAGAGCTCCACGACTTGTTGATATGATGGGTGGTTATGTGTTTTTTCGTGTTTCTTTCATCATTGGAGTGTACGAAGATTTAGAATATGGTTTTAATTGATATGAGGTTAGTTACCAGTACCAGATTTGTTATTGAGCAGCTATTGTGGTCAGAAGTTATTGTTCAGAGTATTTGAGTTATATTGTATATCATGTGATTATATCTTGGATATGATTTGGATTGACACAGCTTCTTTTGGATTATAAGGTGTATATATGAGAGAATTAGGTCTTATAATGAATTTTATATGTTGTAGGTTGGGTTATAAAGTTCATACACTAATGTTGAAGTAAGTAACTTCAGTTAGGTAAAGTTGTTGGGCTAATATCGATTGAGGCGACGTGGTATCATCCAAGAGTATGTTTATGGTGAGTTTATAAAGTGATTTGATGGTTTTGGAATGACACTTGGCACGTCCGAGGAAGAACATATGTTTAAGTGGGGAAAAATGTATTTTTGTTCAGTTTTTTAGGTCACGAATAGCTTCATATGATATGTTTTTACTTGTGTGTATGTTGGTTTTGGTTTTCGAGTGATTCAAGATTGGTATATATGAATGATTCTCAATTTGGAAATATTTAGTTGGAAGAGTTGACCAAGTTTGAATTTTGTGTATACAATCCCGTATCAGAGTTTTGATGGTTTTGTTAGGTGCGGGTGGTAATTTTTGACTTGGCATATGCCAGAATTTGCAGTTGGATGTTTCTAGAAGGTTTTGTCCCGAATTGGCGAAGGTTGGAAATTTGATGGTTTGGAAAGTTCATAAGTTTGATCGAGAGTTGTCTTCAATGTTATCGGGTTTGGATTGTTGTTCCGGGAGTTGGAATAGGTTCATTATGTCATTTGGAACTTATGTGCAAAACTTGAGGTGGTTCCGAGTTGTTTAGATGCGTTCATCATAAGTTTGGAATTTTGAAATTTGAAATAGTTTATTGAGCTTCATTTGAGTTTTGATTCGTGGTTTTGATGTTTTTATATGGCTCGATCAGGTCGATGTTATGTTCTGGGACTTATTGGTATGTTTGGACGGGGTTCTGATGGGCTCAAGCGAGTTTCAGATAGGTTTGGGTTGTCTTACGCTTGTATTTGATGTTTCAACGTCGTTTATTCAAGCATAAATGATACCACATTAAGAGAATGAACTCTAAATTCTATTTTGATTGAAGCATTAGATAAGTATCATATTTACACAGCATAAATAATCGTCGAATTTGGACATCGTATGAGCGAGTTATGCCTATTTTAGTGTCGGAGAAGATAACTAGTGCTGGTGTTTCGCAGATGCGAAGTGAGGACTGGGGAATTGGGTATTTTTGTGAACTAGTTTATTTGTGAACTCATCCATGTTTATTTGTAAACTAATCCATGTTTTGATTGGGAATTGGGGAGTTTTGTCTAAAACTTTTCTAAATTCAATAATTGAGTTTTGAACATCGATTCGGAGTTGAAATTGATAAATTAGTATGGTTGGACTCGTAGTTGAATGGGTTATCGAAATGTGTGAGTTTTTTCGGGTTCCGTGGTGCGATCCCATGTTGACTTTTTAGTTGACTTTGAGTATTTGAATAAATATTTGACCTTTATTGTTTGGGTTTGTTTCCTAAGGCATTATTTGATGTTTTGAGTTACTTTTGGCTAGTTTTTAGCCGTTCGGAGATCGATTCGTGCGGGATGGAATTTGTAGATTGTTGTTTTGGCTAGTTCGAGTTAATCTATCTAACATGGTTTTGAGAGTAATTATCCCTGAGAACTATGATATTTGATATGTGTTGGAGGTGACGCCCGTGCTAGGTGACAGGCGTGTGTGCATGCGCTGGGGTATTCATGATCCGGTTAGTTCTTAGGCTATTAGATGCATTATTTTGCTATCATGCTTATTTGATATCATATTTTCTCTATTTGTATGACTACGTGAGCTATTATTCATGTGAGAAATCATGTCTAGGCTATCTTCTTAATTGTTTGACACATATATTTGTTTGACTACATGAGCTATTATTCATGTTTGACACATGTAATGTTGAGCTATTTGGCTTAACTGTATTCATACTGTTAAGTCAGGATAGTTATATATGTATGCTACATCTCTGTCTCTAGGCACTGTTGATATGCTATCTCACATGTATTGGTGTCGTTGTACGTGACACGAGTTTGAGATGAATTTGTGGCACATTGTGATATTTCATGTTGTATAATGGAATTATGTTTCTATGAGATGTTGGTATATGGACACTTGATCAGATTAATGAAAGATGTGGGCCATAGATCCCTGTTGTGATTTATGTTGGATCGGCTGCCGTGCTGCAACGATTTTATTAATTTATTGATTTTGAGGTGACGCGTATGCCAGTCCCATACTTGGCTTAGTACTGATTAGGGAGACGCGTGCACCAGGACCCACGATTGGGAAATGTGATATTAATTACCGCTTAGGCTAGGATCCGCCCCTTCGAAGTCTGATATTATAGTGAGCACAAACACAGTGATTTAAATGTTATTTGGTACGGGGCATTCATGCCAGGCACTGTGAGTGAGCTGAGAGTGAGTGTGTTTGATAGTTACACCATGATGTTATTGACTTGACATGCATACATGACATGTAGGCATAGAGATTTATTTTCCTCATGCTAGCTGGTAAATAAAATATCTTATCTCTTCGAAAACGAAATCTCTGATAAACTCATACAATAGCGTTTCCGTGAAGGATTTGGGGATTAACTGTTATACTTGTAAAGCATGTCTACTTTCCTGTATTTATGAACGAGCTGAACATTATATATTTTAAGTTATTTACTATTATTGGCATTATTATATCCTATGTTGTTATTGATTATTGGTGTTGGACATTGACCTTCTTCTGCACCCGTCACTGCTTTCAGCCTAAGGTTCGGTTTGTTATATTGAGTACATGGGGTCGGTTGTACTCATACTACACTTTTGCATGTTGCTTGCAGATCTTGGAGCTGATGCTACTGTAAATGACGGGAGATGACATTGAAGATGTACCTGCTTTTCAGATATAGCTGCCACTTGTTATTGGTAGTTTTAGATTCATATTATGTCTATTTATATTCCAAATAGATGTTGTATTTATTTTAATACCAACAACGTAAATCTATGTCTTAGTAGGTCTTGACATGTACTACCAATTGTTGGGTTATTGTATAGAAATTAGTTATTTCATTTATTTATTATATTACCATCTTTAGGTAATTAGGCAGGACATGTTATTGCTTCATCTTACTGAGGACATGAACTACGATAGGAAGGTGTGAAGGTGGAGGATTAAAGTTGTAGGTTAACAGATAGTAGTGTGTTCCTCCTAGGTTTTTCTGTAGTACTAGGATGATTTTTGTAATTTCCTATTTATTGTTCTTTATTATGCATGCCTGGCATTCACGCCCATTACCGTGTTACATTGTCTCTAATATTCGTTGCTACTTTGTTTATTTACTTCATCCTTCCTTGATCCGAGGGTGTATCAGAAACAACCTCTCTATCTCTATGAGATAGGGGTAAGGTCTGCATACACATCTCCCTCCCCATACCCCATTAATAGGATCAAACTGGGTTTCTTGTTGTTGTTGGATTACTATCTTTACTAGAGTTGGTTTGACTATTTCCTGGCTTACCTAGCGGGTTGGATTAGTGTTACATCCCGTACTTTTGTACGTTGGATTTGTCATAAGTAATTGACATAAGTTCAAGAACAAGATTATTTTTAAGCTTATAAGTATTTATGGTATTTATAACAAGTGATAAGTAAAGTCGTGAAGGTGAGAGGGTAAACGAGTTGAAGAAAATGATGTTGATCGAAGTTTGATATTTTGGGATAAAATACGGTCCAAGCCATAATACCCCATATTTTTGGACTATTGCTATACCACATGACCATGATAGTAAGGTATATGAAGTATATTAGTATTTAAGTGAATTGAGATCAAGAAATTATTATGTGTATAATTTGCTAAATGGGAAATTATAGTGGAAGACAAATGAAAGTGAATTATTGAATATGGTGTAGTGGATGACATTACACATGTCACATGGTGGCAGCGACATTAGTGACTAATCTACACCCATAAGTGGTGGTGGCACTATTAAACTCAATGTATCAAGAGAGAAGCTAAGGAGGACATGTGTAAATAGGAAAATGTTACAATTATGTCTCTTATTTCACTTGATTTGAGAATGAAATTGAAGAAATAGCTAGGTTCAACATGGTGTAGCAGCAAGGAACATTTTTTGAGGTGATTTTCAACAACATGAGCTCAAAATTTCATGACAGAAAAGTGTAATCTTTCTCAAAGACAATATAGGGGTTTTGCGCACCACCTCGATCTCGTTGTTCCGTTTTGGTGCATTGGTTAATCTGGGATTTCCTCGATGTGAAGTAAGGTGTAATAAGAGTATTTCATGGAAAATACAGTAAGAATTTTCCTCTCCTTGGTATATTTAAATTCGTCTGGGTCATGGCTAAATTATTGGACGAGAATTATGGAATTAATAGCAGATAATTATATTTTGACATTGTTGTTTTATTGGCTATTCTGTAATTTTATAAATTTTCTTATGTCTAGAAATTGTTGGAATAACTTGAGTATACAGTTGGGGTAGTCATTGATATGTGTTTTGAAGGAAAGAAAAGATTAGAGAAGTATGGTTGATAATCGTAGCCGATCTTTCCGCTTGTTGTATCATTGTTTGGGTTGTAAAACTTGTTATAGGGATTTCTCGTTGTGATGTTGTATTACCTTGCCTCTGGAATACTTGAGGGAATGATAAGAACACGGGAAATAATGTCCATTTCATTGTAGGATAGGTTATCTTCCGTTACGCGATTTAGAGAATTGTTCATATGGTTGATAATGGTATTATTTTTGTTATCGTATAGATTGTGAAGCGGATTCGAGTTAAGCACTTGAACTAGTGGGTTAAGATCAGGTATGTTAAGGCTATACCTTCTTTCTTTTTGGCATAATCCATATGATACAAACGAAACGAGCGAACAAACAACTTTCATAAATGACATTATTCTTAGAAGTACTAGGGATTCCTATGTTCTTAATTCCCCATGTGTCCTATTATTCTATCATCTGTTCATGGGTCTCATAAAATACATAAATTGATAAAGTTTATTTCATGATATTAATCAAAGATATAATGATGTTATGACATTCAGAGAGATCCTATTGACTTACTTCATTATGTATTGCATTCATTTATACATGTACATTGATCCATGACCAGATGGCATTATATACGTGTGTATTATATGTATATGGGATATGGGGAATGGTTATGGCGTTATATATGCACCACCACCTGATCAGCTGGTATACGTTCATGATTTCGCCTATAGTGGCCGGGATGATACGATAGGATGCCCTCAGAGGCTTGATGATGTTATGTACGCATATACCTATGCATCATATGATATCTATATGCATATGCATGACATTATAAATACTAAATGATTTACAGAGCTATTCAAACTTACATGTTGAGTCTTTTACTCAATGTTTCTCCCATGTCTTTTATTTACTGATTTTCATTCCTTACATACTCAGTAAATTATTTGTACTGACATCCCTTTTGCCTGGGAATGCCGTTTTTCATGCCCGCAGATCCTGATAGATAGGTTGAAAGTCCTCCAAGTAGGTTATCAGCTCAAGGGAAGGTGTTGGTCCATTCCATTTGCTACAGAGTTGCCTATTTGATCAGTATGATTTGGACATTTATTCATTGGTATGGTGAGGCCCTGTCCCAAACTTTATGATATTTATGTACTCTTAGAGGCTTGTGGACATATGCTATGTATATGGATACTTGTATGGCCTTGTCGGCCTATGTTTTGAGTTTACAAATGATCATGTCGGCCTTATAGGCCCATATGTCACATGTATAAGTTTCTATATTAGGTTGGGTCGTTCTATGCCAAATATTCCCTCATACTTTATTCTAATTATTTCATGATAGCCTTTCCAGCTCATTTACCTATGATAGTATAACACAAAAGGTACGTTACGTTGGGACTTGGTTGAGTAAGGCACCGGGTGCCCGTCGCGGCCCATCGGCTTGAGTCGTGATAGTTAGGTTCCATCACGACTAGTGGATTGTGGGTCGTGAAACTATAGAAGATTACAACTACAAACATTACACCATATCATACTCCGTTGCAGCGCGCAACTCGATCTCTACATTTATCACATTTTTGTTGGGACATGCAACCCAATCCCAATATCATATAAATATATGTTCCGGCATGCAACTCGTTCCCTTTATCAATTTATTTCAATATTGTTGTGGCGCGCAACTCGTTTCCAATATCAACTCATTAACATGAGAAACTCAACATAACCAAATTCTGTAATCCCAGCACAAAAGGAAATAAAGCGTATAGAACATCAAGGAACTACCAGTACAAACAGAGAATAACCAATGCCTCGTATTCACAAGCCTCGACAAATCATTAATACAAGTAGCTAAAGGACTGTCACAATCGGACATAATATAAAAAAGTGGGAAAGTAAGGTAAAGATAACAAAGGCAAGTAAAGACATGAATCAATGAAGGTATATAATTAATAAAGGTAGAAACATATAGCAGGTAAGTGGGTATTGATTGAAGATTGAATAAAAAGTAAGAATATGTAGAAAATCAAAGCAAGTAACGAAATATAACTTAGAATAAATAAAAGATATCAAGGTAAGTAGCCCAAACCACATGCTTGAACTCATGACAAACGGATACACACTCGTCACCTCGCATATATGCCCGTTCCCACATAATTCACGTAGAAAATAGACCAACAAATATTAATTACCTCAAGCTAAAGTTAAACACGATAGTTACTCTTTCCTCAATCAAATCAATAATCAATCACAACTTTTCATTTCGAACAAGCCTCCAAACCAACCGAATCTGGCAAATTATTATTCAAAAAATTCAAATAAGCATTAAAACTACCCACGAATGAAATACGTTCAATCTTTAGCTAAATTAAAAAAGTCAACCCTAGGGCCGCCTGGTTAAAACCTGAGATTTGGACCAAACCCGATTACCCGTTCACCCTTGAGCCCGACTATGTGATTCGATTCGAAATCCATCCTCAATTTAAGTCCTCAATCTCAATTTTACAAAATCCTCAAATCTACCCAAAACTCCTAATTTCCACCATGAAATTCATAAGTTGATGTTAAAAGTTCATTAAAAGTAATAAGAATTGATTGAAAACTAGTTAAAGTTGCTTACTATTGAATTTGGGAAGAAAAGTTCTTCCAATATTTCCTATAGAATGTTTAGGGCTGAGAAATAGTGTTAAATAAGCTAAGTCCTGATTTTCCCTTCTTTTACCTAGCTATAGATGTTGCATTTGCGAACACAATGTCTGCAAATACGACACATTAGTCGCATATGCGATAAGTGCATCATGCCTAGTGAAGCCACAAATGCAACATTCTTTTGTCGCAAATGCTTATAGCCCACCTTCGCAAATGCAAATATATGATTCGTATATGCGGAGCCGTCCTAAATGCTCAGGGGTTGCAAATGTTACCACAATATTAATAAATGTGAATGACACAACATCTGCAAAAGAGAACCTTCTCTCATAAATGCGAATAAACCCAGCCCAGCCCCTTTATAGCAAATGCGATCCAACAACCAAAAAAACGAGCTTGCATATGCGAGCCAGACCAAGCAAATGTGAGATGTATAGACTTGCACCAGCAACTGCTGAGCACCAGCAATTGCAAACCCATTTGTAACCCATCCAAAACGCACATGAGCCCCTCGGGCTCCAAACCAAACATGCACACAAGTTTAATAACATCCCACAAACTTTCTTTCTACCTCAAATCATCAAAATAACATCAAATAACAAGAATCAATCATTAAAACCCAAGATTTTAAACTTAAAACTCAATTTTCACAATCTTTCACATAATCCACCGAAATGCGCTTGGGTCACCTCGAACCCAAGAAAATATGCATACAAGTCCAAAGAAATCATACAAACCTACTGGAATCGTCAAAACACCAATGCGAGGTCGTTTACTAAAAAAATTGATTGTGGTCAACCCACACCTTATTTTACGTCAAAAGTTATGTTTTTTCAAAATTTTATGTAAAACTTTCCGGAAAATTATATAGACCCCTCACACAAATCTATAAACATCAAATGGAACTATGGGAGGTCTCGAAACAGTGAATTAAGGCAAGTACTCAAAATGACCTATAGGGTCATCACATTTTCCACCTCTAAAAGAAACATTTATCTTCGAACATACATAGACAAGTACCTAGACTGGTAAAAAGGTGGGGGTATTTACCCGCATATCGGATTCAGATTCCCACATAGCCTCCTCAATCGGCTGACCCCACCATTGCATTTTCAGAGGAAGAAAACTCTTAGATCTAAACTTTCAAATCTGCCGGTCTAGAAGAGCCACTATCTCCTCCTCATAGGTCAGATTTTCATCAAGCTGCACTGTACTGAAGTCCAAAACATGTGACTTGTCCTCATGGTACTTTAAAAGCATGAAGACCTAGAATACCGTATGTAACCCTACTAGGCTAGGAAGTAATGCAATCCTATAAGAAACCTCCCCAACTCTCTTTAAGATCTCAAACAAGCTAATATATCCCGGGCTCAACTTGCCCTTCTTCCGAAACTGAATCATGCCCTTCATAGGTGACACTCAGAGTAGAACCTTCTCACCCACCATGTAAGCTACATCTCGAACCTTTCGGTCCACAAAACTTTTCTTCCTAGACTGAGTTGTATGGAGTTGCTCTTGAATCACTTTAACCCTCTCCATCACATCATGGAACAAATCAGTGGCCAACAATCTAGCCTCTTCAGCTCAAACCAACTAATCATCGAACGACATTTCCTCCCATATAAGACCATGCACGGAGCCATCCAGATGCTTGATTGATAGTTGTTGTTGTAGGCGAACTCTTCTAGAGCTAAGAACTGGTCCCACTGAACCCCAAAATCTTTAAAGTATGCACGCAACATGTCCTCCAATATCTCAATAGTGTACTCAGACTATTGGTCAGTCAGAGTATGAAACACTATACTCAGCTCGACCCGCGTGCCTAACTCATGCTACATGACTCTCCAAAATATGATGTAAGCTGCGTACCTCGGTCAGAAATAAGAAATAGGCATACCGTGTAGGTGGATATTGATGGAAGGATATAATCTATTGCTTTAGTCGCTTGTTAAACTCCAATTTACTGCACTTTAATTGAGTTTGAGATTTAATCATTTGTGTTTTGCACTAATTGTGTGTTTTATGCCTTGTAGGAGTGACTCTGAGCTACGAAGACATTATGGAATGGATTTGAGTGATTTGGAGCTTTGAATTATGAGTAAAATCCCAAGGGAGTAAGCTGGGGGTTGTAAACCACGTCTATATATTAAAAATGCAAGAAAATTCCGTACTCAAAGAAAGGCATGTTCAAATTGCCTGCTGCCTGTCAGAATCAGCTCTCTGGATTTCTCTACTAATTCTACGATGGCGTGTCACCCCATGTGGCGCGCCTATTCAATTTTTTTAAAGATATTATCCCGTTCGCATAGGAAAATGTGCTTCCGTTTGGGCCCGACCCTACTTATTATTAATACATGTAAAAGTGTTATTTTATGAACTTTTTGACGCATCTTAGACCTAAGAAAACCTAGGAGGAGGTGGAGAAGCGAAAGCTCAAGGATTTCATCATTCAACCCTCACTCAAGACAACATTTGGATTGTTTTAAGTTTTCCTTAAACTTAAACATTTTTATGATTAAGTACCCCATATCATGGAGTAGTTCTCTTTAGGGTTTGATGGATTTGGTGTATTGATATTGTGACGACCCAGCCGATTGTCTTAAGAATTAATGCCCCGATCCCCTATTAACTGTTTTCTCCAAGTCTATTTCTGCTAATTTGAATTGCCGGGACGTTCGGTTTTGAGTTTCGTAGAGTATTAGGACACTTAGTCCCTAAATAAGAGCTTAAGCGTTGTAAAGTTGCCCGTAGTTGGAGCAGTGTGAAGACGGACTCAGAATGGAAATCTGATGGTTCCGTTAGGTGATTTCAGGGTTGGGAGCGTGTTGGGAATGCATTTTGGAAGTCCGTAGCTCATTTAGGCTTGAAATGCCGAAGTTTGAATTTTTGGAGTTTCCAGTCCGATATGAGTTTTCATCCGAGGGTCGGAATGGAATTACGAAAATTGCAGTAGTTCTTTCATGTCATTTGGTATGTGTGCGCAAAATGTGAGGTCATTTGGATGTGAATTCTAGAATTTTCTTAAGTTTGTTGGCTTGAACCTATGCATAATCGATGATTTTGATGTTATGAGACGTGTTTTTAAGGCTCGACCTAGTTCAAATAAGGTATTAGGGTCGGTTGGTGGTTTTGGTTGAGGTCCCGAGGGCCTCAGGGTTGTTTCGGATGCTTAACGGGAGAAATTGGGACTTAGCAACTACTGAGCCTGACCTCTTCTGGTGTTTTCGCACTTGCGAAGGTTTTCCTGCAGGTGCGGACTCGCAGGCGCGGTGGGCTTGATCGCAGGTGCGATAGAGGGGGATTTGACCAGTGGTCACAGGTGCAACCTGGGTTCCGCAGGTGCAGTACCGCAGGCGCGACCAAACGACCGCAGGTGCGGCCCCAGTGAACTTAAGTAAATTCCGCACCTGCGATACTTTTTTTCGCAGGTGCGGTGATCGAGACCGCAGGTGCGAGATCCCTGTGTGTTTTATTCCAAAAATTTGAGAGTTTCTTTCATAATTCTAAAAATCATTTAAGGGTTCGGGAATTTGAGATTTTTTGTGTGTTTTGAAGAGAAGGATCATAGGTAACATTTTCTAATTCTAATTCATCCTTAGACCGTTAATCCTCATTGTTTTCTTTAGTTTAGTTATCAAAAATGGGGGGAAAACCATAGGAAAGTGATGAAATTTCCCCAACCCGAAATTTTGAGAATTTTAGGGGTTTTTGGCATCGAATTTCGATTGTTTCTGGTTGAGTGAGTCCGTGAGTGAATGGGTGTTCGGAAAATATAACTTTTACCCGATTCCGAGACGTGGTCCCGAGGGACATTTTGATCATTTTACCTAATTTCGCGCCTTAGCTTTGGATTAAATAGTAGAATCAGTTACTTGAGATGTTATTTATGATATATATTGAATTGTATATATTTGGGCCATTTGGAGTCGTATACTCGTGGAAAACGTGTGGTTTCGAGTTGATTTTGAGCCGGTTCGAGGTAAGTAGCTTGTCTAACCTTGTGTGGGGGACCTTTCCCCTTAGGATGTGATACTTGGTAATTGAATGCCTTGTACGTGAGGTGACGAGCACGTACTTGTGCTAATTGTCAAAAATCCGGTTTTACTTTAAATATTAGACTGAGTTTATTTCTTACCTGCGTTATTCTACTTGCAATTATAGCCTATGTTAGTTTAGAAAAGCATGCCTAGTTGACCGAAATTGCCTATTTGCTTAAGTTACTTTAATTGTACTACGTGCAGCATGTTAGGCTAGAATTTCTTGTTGCCTTATATTTTTGCACTGTAATTCTGAATGTCTTCTTGTTATGGCTGAATATTTACTTTGGGACTACCGGACGGTATCCCGGGAGATCCCCCTGCATATTTACTTTGGGACTACGGGACGGTCTCCCGGGAGATCACCCTGCATATTTCTGTTAGCCTGTGGTTCCCCTGAGTTTTCGGGTTTTGGGGTGATATTGTAGACTTCCGCATTATTTTTGGGTTGTATATGCCAAGTGGCATTTATATGCAGTCTTTCTTTTAGATTGTTCAGTTTTTACTTAATTATTCCACAAGTTATGTTGATATTCCGCATTGTTAGGCTTACCTAGTTATAGGGACTAACTGCCATCACGACATGTTCACGGAGGGCGAACTGGGGTCGTGACAGATACTTGTTTGTGGATATTAACTCTAGTTTTATTTATTGAATTGTTTTGGTTGTTTTAACTGTTGCATCTATATTCAGTTGTTCATTTAATCGAGAGAGGCATAACTTGTGATATTGTCGCATTATATTTTGTTGGTTGAAGTTATTAATTCTTCTTAGTAATCAGAAGAGGCTAGTTGATTTGTTGATTAAACTTAGTTAGGAGGATAATCGAGAGAGGTTCTCCTAAAGACCAATCCACTACGAATTCTTGCATATCTTCACGCGCGTAAAATTAGTTCATCTTGTGAGGTTGAGACTTAATCGAGAGAGGAGTTTCTACTAATCAATTGAACTAATAACCAAGTGAATTTGAAAGACTCACTTAAACATTAGAAGTGAATTATCTAGAGTTAAATCCCAAACATTTGTCTTGCCACTATCCTATCAACCTACTTTCTCCCATTGATAACCTTCTTTTCTTATAACTTGCGTCGATTGTCATTAGCCAATAGTTTAGACTCTTTGTTAATTTTAGTTTTAATCACATAAACCTCAATTATTGATCATTTTGTATAGCAATCTAGCTTCAAAAAACAATGATACTATTCAACTCCAATCCATGTGGATACGATATTTTAGTTTACTATATTTGACTAGCGAGCTTATTTTAATGTATGATTTACGCTCGTCAAATTTTGGCGCCGTTGCCGGGGATTGGCAATCAATAGTG
This sequence comes from Nicotiana knightiana, assembly GCA_005239525.1. NCBI lineage: Eukaryota > Viridiplantae > Streptophyta > Magnoliopsida > Solanales > Solanaceae > Nicotiana > Nicotiana knightiana. The sequence goes on from ML391365.1 coordinate 37,123, forward strand.
TTTGAAATAGTTTGTAGTGCTAATTTCAGGAATTTTTCTTTTCTTTTTATTTTATTTTTCTCTTTTTACGTTGGATGTTGTTTGATTGTGTGCAGGCTATAGGTTAGATTGGTGCATGACTCGATCTTCTGGTAAGAAATTACAACCGTACGAACCAGAAATCAAGAAACATCTGCGGTAGTTAAGGAAGGAAAGCAGTCTCCCAGAGTATATAGAAAAGGTTGGTCAATCCTCAACCAAAGAAAAGATGGCGGGAGATAATGATAATGTTGATTTGGCTGCGAGAGTGCCAGCCCAACTAAGAGAGAAAGCTACAAGGGATATTGAAGAAGCAGCACTTAGAGATGCAAAAATTTCTTATGGGGAGGAGAAGGGTTGAAGAATTTCTCTGAATCAGCCCTTGAGTGCAGACTAGTTCAGAAACATAGCTCCCGACCAAGGGAGACCACTTGGTGATTATGCTAGACCGGTCTACAACCAAGGGTTATCCAGTGTGATACCTACTCCAGTTGCAGCCAATAACTTCGAGTTAAAAGCAAGGGTTTCTCCAAACCCTACAAAATAGCAGTGTATTCAGAGGAAAGATGAACAAAGATCCAAACAATCATCTAATAAACTTCGAGGAGATTATGAACACCTGTCAACATAATGGTGTGTCACAAGATGCACTTTATCTAAGGGCATTCCCCTTCACACTTAAAGATGATGCAAGGCACTAGCTTCGAAGCTTGCCCTAAGAATCGATTAGAACAGGGGAGGAGATGACCTGGAAAATTCTTGCTAGATATTTCTTCTCAGCTAAAACGGGCAAGTTTAGAAGAGAAATCAATAACTTCTTTCAAAATGAGACGGAAACTGTGTTCGATGCTTGGGAGAGGTTTAAGGAGGTAGTGTGTAAGTGTCAACATAGCGAAATTGAACTCTGGATGAAACTCCCAGACTTTTTGGATGGATTGACACCGACCTCACAGAGAATATTGAGTAATGCAGCTAGAGGTCCGTTGATGAAAAAGACTCCAGAGAAGATAGTCACTATTCTTGACGAATTGTCTGAAGATGCAAATTAGTGGCTTCGATACATATTGAGCCTCATGCAGCATGTGACATATGTGGAAGAGAACACCCTACTCATGAGTGTCAAGTCTCAACTGAGGAAGTTAATGTTGTGGATAATTATAACTTTAATGCAATGAATCAGAAGAACCCCGATTTTTCATGGTGTTGACCTGGGGGTACAAAAAATGCATTGCAACAAAATAACTCCATATTTCAAGTAGCTCCTAGTTTTGTGAATTGGCCGAGGCCGTAGTTTCAACCTCAACAATCAATTCAGTGCAGGTTTGAAGATCTAATGAAATCTATCATTGTCATGACTAATGAGAGATTAGATGCTCATGGTGCAGCTATCAAAGAACTTGGGATAGGTTTTCATAAGTTGGAGAGACAAGTATGACAAATTGCAACTATATTATCTAAAGATAATCTCAGGTACTCTGCCAGTTGATACTGAAAAGAATCCCAAAGAAATGGTAAATGTTGTGACCTTGAGAAGCGGACAAGTGTCAGAAGATCCCACTCCAATTCACAAAGAAGCTGCGCCTGAAAAAGAAAGTGGCAAAGAGATGAAAATTGAAGATGATAAAAAAACTGAGAACAAGAAAGGCAAGAAGGGAGCTGAGAAAAAGGAGGAAACTTCAAGAAGGGAGGAATCTGATGATGTGAGAAAGCACATGCCTGTCTCTCACAAATGAGACAGGTTAATGTGAATCTGCCATTCGCTGAAGTTCTCTCACAAATTCCAGCTTATGCAAAATTCTTGAAAGAGATCCTTACAAAGAAGATAAAGATAGAAGAACTTAGTGGTCAACTTACAGAGCATTGCAGTGCAATATTTCAAAACAAACTCCCACAAAAGTGTGAAGATTAGGGTAGTTTTGCGATACCTTACTCTTTAGGCACTTTGTAATTTTATTCTAGGATTGTCACATACCAAGACTGGGGGCGAGACCAGCACCTAGTGCCTTACCTATCCTTGCATACCACTTGTGATTAAGAGACTTCGAACATGTAATGTCATACTCTGGCCATGGGAAACATTACAAGATAACGCGCGAAGCAAAATATAAAACTGAATAGAGACTAATGCTGACTAAATGTCAACATAAAGCTGGGTGGCTAAGGCCATCATAATTACTACAACTAATAAGCCAACAAAATAAACGTACAGGGCCCACAAGCCCAACATACTGCACTAACTGATAGGATATGTCTACAAGCCTTTACAAATAGATATATTGTGATCGAAACAGGGACCCGACCTACCCATAACCTATCTACATATATACACAAGATGTACACAAAACTTCTAGACCTGCAACTCCGAAGGACAGTGAGCTTACCGCTAAAGCTGAACCCGGGCAACACCTACTAAGGAGGTCTATCCATCAGTCTGTCTGAACCTGCACGCGTGAAATGCAGCGCCCCTAGAAAGGGATGTCAGTACGATATAATGTACAAAGTATGTAAGGCAATATACTGAAAGCTGAAACTGAACTGATAATATAATAACTGAAAGCAACTGGGGGTCAAAGATAATCTGAAGATATGTTTACCTGCTGACACCGACTCTATTCTCTCAATATAGTAAGTAAAATAGTTGTCCGTCCTTATAAGGATCAGTATATGTATATAACTGCTCTGCCGTAGTACGCTCGCTCATAGGAGCTCGGAAATACTAGGCTCTGTATCTCATCCAACAAGGCTCGCGCATAGATGCTTGTCCACAGTAGGCTAGGTATATAACATACCATCTGATCAGAGGTTGCCCAATAGGGGCCTGCCCATCGATTATAGCTCGATGGTGATGAAAATACTGTAATATATATATAGACTCTATGCTCTCTTGGATGATCGAAGACAAAATTAAACTAAATAGGATGTCCCGATAAGGAGAATATGATCATCTACAAGACTAGAAAAATGAACGTAAATTCTTGGATATGAATTTTTCTTTGTGTCTCGTTGTCAAACTCGTGTAATTACGAGATCATGCAAAATGAAGGAAGAGCTTAGCCTTAACATACCTGGAGTAGGGAAAAATCTGTATGATGTTCTTGGAAAAGGTTGCACCTTACTCTTTTAGAATCGCAAAATTTTACGTTGCTACAGTTCTTAAAATTTTCGTTGGACTGTTGAAGATTTACGTCGCTACAGGCCTTAACCACGTTACTTAATGTGTGAAAGTTCTTGATGGAATTGTTGAAACTTGTAGGAATTATTTATTGTTCTAATTATAAGGATTTAGTTGAAGATTTTTGTAAGAAATCTCTTTTGAGCTAATATCACATTGTAGTATTTTTGTTCCTTGAAAAGTGTTAGTATGAGGTGTATCTTAATTAGCACCTTAAATTGCCACCTACCCAACATGATAAATGAGTCATTTGGTTTGGTGGTGGCTTGCTGCCACATAGGGTGGGGGAGGTTTTTTTTAATCTTATCCTATAATTAATAATTAATTAGGTATTATCCAGCTACCCGATAATTAACTAATTACCCACATAATTAAGAATTATCTCAAATTACTTAAAATTCTACTTATTTTTAATATACTTTATATATCATATTATCACGGTCATATGGTACCTTATATGGTACTAGTCCATAAGTATCGAGTATTATAGCTCGGACTGTATTTTATTCCACATCAACAACCTTCAACGAAACTCATTTTCTTTAATTCGTGTACCCTTTTCTTTATGGCACATACTTATTGCTTGTTGTAAATAGCATAAATATCCTAACCTCAAGATAATAGCATCCCCGAGTCTATGTAAATTAACTAAAGACGAAACTTTAACGTACGAGAAATGCGAGATGTAACATCCTTCCCCCCTTAGACACATTCGTCCTCAAATGTCTACTCTTAGATACTTTGGGAAACTTTTTCCAGAGTATCTTCCGTATGCTAGACTAAAATCAACCTGTACACAGCCAGAAATCAAGCTATACATGCCACACATGGCCACTGTCTATAAATAACAACACTAGGCTTCAGACAACTGTCCATTATAAATTCTGAGAGTCAAAAATGAGAGCTTACCTGATGACCTACTGGCCTGAAATAGGTGAGGGTATTTAGACTTCATTTCTTCCTCCGCTTCCCACGTCATCTCTTCCACATTCTTGCTCCTCCCTAAAACCTTCACAGAGGCTATTTCCTTATTCCATAGCTTGCGGATTTGTCAATCTAGGATGGACCAGGATTTCCTCGTATGACAAGCTCTCCATAATCTGTACATCATCCATGGGTACCACTAGGGTAGGATCACCAATGCACTTCCGTAGCATTGATACGTGAAAAACCGAATGGACAGACTCTAATTCTGAGGGTAACTCTAACTCATATGCTATTTGGCCCACTCTCTGAATGATCCTATAAGGCCTAATATACCGTGGGCTATGTTTGCCTTTCTTGCCAAACCTCATCACACCGTTCATAGGTGACACATTTAAGAATACCCAGTCATTAACCCCGAACTCTAGATCTCATCGCCGCATGTCAGAATATGACTTCTGACGACTCTGAGTTGTCAACAGTCGCTCTCCGATAAGCTTTACTTTTTCTATGGCCTGCTGAACCAGGTCTGGACCATGTAACCCATATTATCCAACATCAAACCACCCTATAGGAGATCTACACCTGCGCCCATACAAAGCCTTGTAAAGAGCCATCAGGATACTAGACTGGTTGCTTTTATTATATGCAAACTCGATAAGAGGTAGATGTTCATACCAACTTCTTTTAAAATCCAGCACACATGCTCGTAACATATCCTCAAGTGTCTGAATTGTGCGCTCGGCTTGCCCATCAGTTTGTGGATGAAAAGTTGTGTTGAGATTCACCTAAGTTCCTGGACCTCTCTGAAATGACCTCCAAAAATGTGTTGTAAATTGGGCCCCACTGTCAGATATAATAGATACTGGTACTCCGTGTACTCGCACTATCTCCTTAATATATAATTTTTCATAATCTTTTACTGTATATGTAGATATGACCAGTAGGAAATAAGCTGATTTCATGAGCCTATCGACTATCACCCATATGGAATCGAACTTACGATGAGAACGAGGTAAACCCGTGATAAAGTCCATGTTTACCGCCTCCTATTTCCATGTCGGGATCTCTATAGTCTGCATTATCCCTCCGGGCTTCTGGTGCTCTATCTTCACCTGCTGGAAACTAGGGCATTGAGCAACATACTCAACAATGTTCTTCTTCATTTTGTTCCACCAATACACATCCTTAATGTCATGATACATCTTCGTCGACCCAGGGTGAATGGAATACCACGAATAATGTGCCTCTGACATAATCATGTCTCATAGCCCTGCTACATCTAGAACACACAAACAACTCATGTATCTGAGAACCTTGTCTCCCTTGAGTTCTTACAACGGCTTCTTCTACTGTGGAACTCGCTCTCTCAACTCGACCAACTCTAGAGAGAGATGATTTTGCAGTATTTTGGAGTATCCACCATTTCCAGAGTCTACTAAATGAACCCCCAAACAAGCCAATTTATTCATCTCTTTAGTTAATTGTCTTTTTTCAGCCACTACATATGCTAAGCTACCCATAGATCGACGACTTAAGGCATTTGCTACAACATTTTCTTTCCCTGGATAATAGAGAATGCTAACATCATAATCTTTCAATAACTCAAGCCACCTCCTCTATCACAAATTTAACTCTTTTTGTCTGAAGATGTATTACAGGCTTTTATGATCCGTGAATACATCCACATGAAAACCATATAAATAATGCTGCCATATCTTAAGTGCACGGACAACCGCAGCTAATTCGAGGTCGTAGGTTGGATAATTCCGCTCATGCTTCCTTAACTGCCTTGAAGCATACACAATTACTTTCCCATGTTGCATCAGGACACATCCTAACCCGACACCTAAGGAATCACAATACATGGCATAAGCATCTGGACCCTCTAGAAGTGGTAGAACTGGTGCTGAAGTCAACCTGTTTTTAAGCTCTTGGAAACTCCACTCGCAAGCCTCCGTCCACTGAAACTTAGCTGCTTTTTGCGTCAACTTCGTTAATGGTTCCGAAAGAGAAGAAAAACCCTCTACAAACCTCCGGTAATATCCTGCTAAGCCTAGAAAGCTACGAACCTCTGTTGGAGTGTTAGGTCTAGGCAAGGATTTCACAGCCTCAATCTTCTAAGTGTCTACCTTTATTCCCCTATCGGATACAATCTGCCCCAATAATGCTACAGACTTCAACCAGAAGCCGCATTTAGAAAACTTAGCATACAATTTATTATCACAGAGGGTTTGGAGTACCGCTCGCAGGTGGTCCACATGTTCATCCTCTGAACGTGAATAAACCAGAATATCATCAATAAAGACTATCACAAGCAGATCTAAATATGGATGGAATAGGCTATTCATCATGTCCGTAAATATGGCAGGTGCATTCGTCAACCCGAAGGACATGAAAAGGAACTCAAGTGGCCATATCAGGTCCTGAAGGCTGTCTTGGGAATATCTTTCTCCCGAACTCTGACCTGGTGGTACCCGACCTCAAATCTATCTTTGAAAAACATCTAGCTCCCTACAACTGATCAAACATGTCATCTATTCTTGGAAGTGGATACTTATTCTTAATAGTTACCTTGTTCAGTTGCCTGTAATATATACAGATCCTTAGCGAGCCGTCTTTCTTTCGTAAAAATTGTACACGTGCACCCCAAGGTTAAGTACTGGGTCTGATGAAACCCTTTTCCAAAAAAATCTTTTAACTGCTTCTTTAACTCCTTCAATTCGACAGGTGCCATTCTATACGGAGGGACGAATATTGGTTGAGTTCCCGAAAGCAAATCGATGCCAAAATAAATCTCTCGCTCTGGGGGAATACCTGGAAGTTCATCTGGAAATACATCTGCGTACTCTTTTACTACTGGAATAGACTGAAGTGTAGGTATCTCAGTATCTATATCTCTAACTCGCACAATATGATAAATGCACCCTTTTGCGATCATTTTCCTCGCCTTCAGATAGGAAATAAACCTACCTCTGGTTGTCGCTGTATTACCTACCCACTCAAGGACTGGCTCACCTGGAAAAAAAATCTAGCTATCTTTGCTCGACAATCAACTGTGGCATAGGAAGCTGCCAACTAGTCCATGCCCATGATAGCATCAAAATCCAACATCTCTAGCTCAACTAGGTCGGTTGAGGTCTGACGACCAAAAATTGATACCGGACAACCTCGGTAAACCCGTCTAGCAATAATCGATTGTCCGACTGGTGTAGATACCGCAAATGGATCACTTAGTATTTCAGACACTATACCAAACTTCCCAGTGATAAATGGGTAATACATGATAAAGTAGATCCTGGGTCTATCAAGGTATAAGCATCATGAGAGCAAATGGTCAACATACATGTCACAACGTCTGCTGAGGATTCATGGTCTTGTCGACCCGCTAATGCATAGCTACAATTGTAGTTACTACCTTAACTGAAACCTCTACCTCTGCCTCGACCTCTACCAGCCGAAGACTGAGACTCACACTCTGAAAGATGCACAGACATAGATGATCATGTTGCTACATTCGCTGGTTGCGCCATACCCCCAGAATCTCTATTTGGCATTCTCGCATCATATGCCCCGGAAGTTCACATGTATAACAAACATCGGAACCGGATCGATATTGGCCCAAGTGTCCTCTACCGTAGATGGCACACCACAGCGGAAATGGCCATGTGTGCCCCGAACCTCGTTGTCGCTGCAAACTTGACGCCTGGGAGCTTTCACCTGATCCTAAATAAGTATAGGGGTCATAACTGTAACCATGTAACTGAGGTAGCAGAGGTCTAGGTGGCGTTCGAAATACTGGGGCCTGTAAGTACCCTGAGACTGCTCCTGAGACCCGGAAAATCTCATCCTCTTACGCTGCTCTGAATTAGTATACCATGTTGCCGATGTCTACCCCTTTTTATATTCTAGGAAAATGCATGAATGATGAAGATATCCATACTATCATGTAATGCAGCGGTGGCACATGCCTCGGTCAACTTTTGGGCCAACCGTGCCATAAACATGTGGATTTTATCCCGCATAGTAGCAACAATGGATGGTGCATATCTGGCCAATGATTCAAGGTAGAGACTATACTTTCGAACACTCATATTACCCTGCTTGAGGTATAAAAACTGATCGACTCGGGCCTGTCGGATCTCCCATAGTAAGTACTGGTCAAGAAAGGCATCTGAAAAATACTCCCAAAGAAGGAGGTGCATCACGTCCCCTGAACCTTTCCCATCCATCGTACCAAAGGATGGCTATATCTCGGAGTCGAAAAGTTGTTAGTTGAACTGCCTCTTTCTCCGTGGCATGCATAACCCAAAAAGTCCTGTGAAGCTGATATATGAAATCCAGCGGGTCCTCCCTCTGATCTGTCCCTGTGAACTCTGGGGGACTTAAAGCAATAAACTCTCAGACCCTTGAACTCCTAGACCCCTCAGAAGGTCCTGTACTAGTGGATTCCCTAGCCTGTTGGTGGGTAGCTTCCAACTATGTCAATAAATGCACCGCACTCCTTAAGTCCTGATCTAATGGAAGAGGAGGGGGAACTGGATGCGCGGTCTCCCTAGGAATTTCCTCAGGTGGTGGAGGAGCCAGTAATGGCTGGGTAGGGGTATCTCATTGGGCCTCAGATTGGGCCCCATCTACTAGAGGTACCCTGCTAGTCCCTTCACCTACTATTGTTTTTCCCCTCTGGCTAGCGGTAGTCTTCCTAGTTACCGTCATCTATGCATGAAAACTCTAACTCGTAAATTTAACTCAAATTTCCTATAACCTAGTGCTACTGCTTATATAATGTGGTGCACCACACAACTATAAACAAGACCCTACTATACGCGGCTTGTAGACTCCCTAGGACAGAACTGCTCTGATACCACTTTTGTCACGCCCCGAGACTGAGGGCGAGATCGGAACCCAGTGCCTTACCTATCCTTGCATACCACTTGCGACTAAGAGACTCTGAACATGTAATGTCATACTCTAGCCACGGGCAACATTACAAGATAATGTGCGAAGCAAAATATAAAACTGAATAGAGACTAACACTGACTAAAAATCAACATGAAGCTGAGCCGGTAAGGCCGTCATAATTACTACAACTAACAAGCCAACAAAATATACGTACAGGGCCTACAAGCCAAACATATTGCACTAACTGACAGGATATGTCTACAAGCCTCCACTGATAGATATACTATGATCGGAACAGGGCCCCAACCTACCCATAACCTATCTACATATATACACAAGATGTACACAAAACATCTAGACCCGACAACTCTGAAGGACGGGGAGCTTACCGCTAAACCTGAACTCAGGAAACACCTACTGAGGAGGTGTACCCGTCTGTCTGAAGCTGCACCCATGAAACGCAGCGCACCCAGAAAGAGATGTCAGTACGAAATAATGTACCGAGTATATAAGGCAATATACTGAAAGCTGAAACTGAACTGATAATATAATAACTGAAAGCAACTGGGGGTCAAAGATAATCAGTAGATATGTTCACCTGTTGATATTGACTCTATTCTCTCAATATAGTAAGTAAAATAGTTGTCAGGCCTTATAAGGATCGGTATATGTATATAATTGCTCTGCCGTAGTAGGCTTGCTCATAGGCGCTCGGCCATACTAGGCTCTGTATCTCGGCCAACTGGGCTCTCTCATAGGCACACGACCACAGTAGGCTCGGTATATAATTTACCATCTGATCGGAGGTTTCCTAATAGGGGTCTGCCCATCGATTATAGCTCGATGGTAATGAAAATATTGTAATACTTGTTTACCTTGGAAATGGTAATTACAATTATATTTGATTTTGTGGTTCTAAAAATATGTGATCTATTTTAATACCGGTTGTTTAGGAAATAGTTGCTAAGTGGGAGGTAAGAAAATGAGATAAGAGCGAAGGATAATGAGATTGTGAAAACCGAGCAGGTGAGAGACGGGGTCTTGAGCTTGGTTGAAGTGGGCCTTGAGGTTGAGCTTGAGAGCTTGACAGGGTGCGGTCGAAGATGGCACAACAATATTGAAGGCCTCGAATATGGACTCTTTAATACCAATAACGAGTAATAAATGAAGAACAGGTAATGAACACAGTAAATGAAAGACAATAAATTAATAGAGCAATTGTAGAGAATGTTTGAGTTAAAGAGTAGAGAGTTCTTGTTCTTGTATTGAATATCATGTGTCTTACAAAATGACATGGGTCCCTTTATATAAGGAAGGGGGAGGAGATCCCAACATAGTACATGTGTAATTATTACAAAGAAAAATAGCTGGTACAACTATTCAATGTCACGGTACGGACTTGTACTACTCTTGCAGACTTGGTCAGCTTTGACCACGTGCATTTTGGAACTTCCCGCTTTTCCATGATGGTCTTCGATTATTGCCCTGCCTCGAGGTATATCGACCCCTCAGAATTCTTCCTCTAGGAATGCACCTCGGGGCTGAACTTCGGATTCTGCTTTGATACAGTCAAGGTCGAGGCTCGGAACGCTAAAGAAGCCTTAAATCTGACTTCCTTGGTTTTACCATATACAGATAGTCCCCACATTTCTTGGAATGAAAAGACAAGACATGATTTGAATTCACCAATTTTTCAATGCCTTCATTATTCTGTCAGTCATGCCACGTGGACGTGGCAGGAGAGATACTTCAAAAGCCAAATTCACAGTCTTTGAAAACATTCAAATTTATTGCGGCACTTGGCTACCTTTTAGCTTTCCTCAACGCGCTCAATTGGCCCATATAAATACTCCTTCTCCTTCCCCTCATCTTTCATTACATCTTCTAAACTTTTCTAAAAAGAACTCTCATTACTTTTTTCTTGTATCCCTTTCCTGATCAGCTCCCTCTCCTTTCCTTTGAAATCTTTCAGCAGGAATGACGAAGGCCTCCAAAACTATTCCACAAGATGATAAAGCCTCCTCATCTTCACGTTCCTCTATGGGTAAGGAAATTGTTCCCCCAAATCTTGCGGAGTGCATCCCCGGACCCTGCGAAATGACCTCCAACATTAAGGTGGATAATCCTTCCTCGAAGCGGGGGCGGTGTGAACCCATATCCCGATATGTTAGCCTAATAACTAATATTGAGAAGGTGCAGGCCGACTGCCGTTTGGGAGATGCGGTGCAAGTGGAGATTCCCTCTAGGGAGGAAGACATAACAACCCGTAAAATCGGCTTCCTCAGTATATACACCTATCCATTTACCCTAGGCTCGGTAGAGCCGTCTTCATGGTCGATAGACCCCGTCATTCTCGATTTCTCCAAGCGATATCAAGTGACGCTCGGCTAGATTCACCCATCGTTTTGACGTATTGTTTATATGATTAGGCATTTTTCAAGTATGGTCGAGGGGATGCCTTTCACCTTTGACTACCTGATTAAAATGTACAGTCCCTGACTTTCGGGGTGGTCTGATTAAACTTCAACGTCGGGCCTCAAAGGTTTTCTTTGCTTGCACCGATGAAGGCAAGGACAGAGGGTGGATGATCTACTTTGTTCGAGTTAGAACCTCAGACTAGATTCCAGTCGAAAGGATGTCGTTCCCCTAGGAATGGAATACGAATCATAAGTTGATACTTTAATTTTCCTTCGTGTCAACTCTCCTTTGAACTAATTCCCTTCGATGATGCAGCTATTGCGTGGTATCCCGATGCGGTTAAGGATCTATCGATCTGGGTTTGCCAGCTTGATTCTACCTGCCCGTATGTTGAGCGCGTATGGCGCGACCTGGCCAGGGGCCGATGGGAAGCTAAAAATCATGGTGGGGCCTTTCCTTTTGCAATACCTGAATTCTTTTAAAAGATACACCCCCTGAATACATTCTGACTTCTTATGTTATGTGTTTATGCATGCCTAGGGGAGGCGTCTTTGATGAGAGAAGCATCGCCTGGGGAAGCAGATATCTCAAAGCCAAATGGGGAGAAGAAAAGATAGAGGGAATTGCCAACCGAGCCTTTGGAGCCAAAGAGGGCTATAGAGAAAAAGTCTAAGGGCGACTCCGCGTCCTTAGATGAGAAAAAGGATTTCCCGAGGGAAGTGGAAGCGTAACTACTTCTGCCTTTGTTGATCTGATAGCTGTTGAGCCGAGGGCTTCTAGACCAGAAGTGAATGGTGCCATCCTACATGGGGTCGAAGAGGCTTTTGAGGGTAGGTCGGATGATGTCCCTGATCCGATTGTCAGGCAAAATATCCTTCGAGCTGAAGACACTCGGTAGATGAGTTACGGGAGCATAGCTGTGAGCCGAAGGCCCCGATCGATCTAGCCGGGGTTATTGATGTAGGTGACTCTCCACCAATTTCAACACTTTCCCCGAGGTAGATACATGATTCCCATAATATATAATCATTCTATGTGGGGGAGCCTCTTGGAGGGAAGGACATAGTTGAGGGGCTCTTCACTATGGCCGAGAAGAATCTCGAACTTAATGCCTTGCTTATTTTTTAGGAAGCTGAAAGGCTTTGCAAATAGGTAATTCTTTGTCGATTGATCCGAGCTTTGATTATCATTTCTTTGACTCTCCTTCTTTAAGGCGAAAGTGCTTTACAATCGGACCACAGCCAAGTTTCAGTCTGAGCGAACCCATTACGAGGGGGAGTGTAGGAGATTTTCATAGGAGGCGGACGAGCTCAGGGCTCTTCTTGCCCAAAAGGAGGAAGAAATGTTAAACCTCCGAGCTCGTTTAGAAGCGGTATCTTGAAACAGAGCGATGTTGATGAGCAGGTAACATAGCCTTCGTATGTTTCATTTTTGTACTTGATATCAGTACTTCGCCCTTATCTGACCGATCTTCGTAAGGAGAAAGATGCCCTGATGTGGGAAGTATTTAGAGCCAGAGATGCTAAGATCCTTGGATTTAAGAAGTGTGTGAATGATATAACCTCTGAGATAGAGGCCCTCCAAGGGAATTTAACCTCGATTGGTCATTGCCTTCGGGATGCAAGGGCTGAAAGTAGAAAATATAAGGACCTCTATGCTGAATCGGTCACCGCACTACCTTCATTTTAGGATGAAGCCAATGCGCTCGTAGCCTCGTATAAAGTTGATGCTGCTGCTGCAAATGCCCAGGCCAGAAAAGCAGCTGAGGGGGCCGAGCTTAAACTTGCACGAGCCCTGGAGCATGCTCGATTATTGTCTCGGAGGCAGGCTCTCGAGAAAATATATGCAACGGGCTTTGATTTGTCTGCTGAGATCGAGAGGGTGAATACCCTACAAGAGGAATCGGCGGCTCTTCTTGCTTCCAAGGATGATTCAATCAGTGGCTCAGAAGATGATAAAGATGAAGGCGGAGTCCCCGAGGGGGAAGAGGTCGTTGAAGACCTAGGGGCTGAGGGCCAAGCCGCTGAAGGCATAACCTCAGAGGGAGCCGTTGAAGGCACACCCTGGCGGTAGATTAGGTTCTCATTTGTTATTTTTCCCTGTGCAAGGGCTCGTACTTTGAGCTTTGTAAATATGCTTTGTGGACCTTCATCATAGATAAAAGGCTTTTCATTATTCCTTGTTTTTTCTTGGTTTCTCGGAATGGACTTCGGTGTCCGTCGATGATTAGTCTGATACTTCGAGATGAAACCCTAGGGGTTATAAATTGGTCCTGAGGCTTTTTTAGGCTGGCCCGGGGGCTCTTACGCATTGGGTCGGTACGACCTTTGATGTAGCTGGCGACTTGGGCTCTTACGCATTTGGCCCTGAGGCGGTTTAGTTAACCATTTAGGGCTCAGTCTTTGAGTCGGGTTTCGACTCGAGCTCATCGACCCTTAGGTTTTTAAATCGGCCCTGAGGCCGTTTAGGCTGGCGCTTAGGCTCTTACGCATTGGGTTGGTACGACCTTTAATGTAGCTGGCAACTTGGGCTCTTACGCGTTTCGCCCTAAGGTGCTTTTAGTTAACCGTTTTAGGGCTCAGTCTTCGAGTCGGGTTTCAACTCAAGCTCATCGAACCTTAGGTTTTTAAATCGGCCCTTAGGCTCTTTAGGATGGCGCTTAGGCTCTTACGCATTGTAGCTGGCGACTTGGGCTCTTACGCGTTAGGTCGGTACGACCTTTAATGTCGGTACGACCTTTAATGTAGCTGGCGACTTGGGCTCTTACGTGTTAGGTCGGTACGACCTTTAACCGGTTCTTTTCAAAGTTTTATCGAAGTAATTGGAGTCCTGTGATTTCATAGCGACAGTCGGACGTCTCCGAGTTATGTTAGATTGGCCAGAGCCTTATGACGGTGGTCATTGTATTTGGCCGTAGCCTTTTAATCCTTGAATGAGATATCCTCGACGTCTATGTCGAGGGTATGCCTTTTTAGGGGTCTTATAAGTTCAATATATAGCTTTGACTTTGATATCGGGATTGTGCCTTTTTAAGGTCTTACAAGTTTGTACATACCTTGCTTGAGGTCTTATAGTTTTGATATTGCCTCATGGAGGGCTTACATTGGTGTCTCATGGAGGGCTTATGAGCTTGAAGTTTCCATCCCTGAGGTCTTATGGCTTCGAATTTCTGATGACTTGGTGACAATCGAGGACAGTCCCCGAGTCGGGGTTAATATTTCCTCATGGAGGCTTATGTTGATATTTCCTCATGAAGGGCTTACATCGGTGATATTGCCTCATGGAGGGCTTACATTGGTGCCTCGTGGCAGCCGTGAGGTCTTATGGCTTCGAGTTTTTGATGACTTGATGGGGTGACTGTCAAGGACAGTCCCTTAGTCGAGGTTAATATTGCCTCATGGAGGGCTTATGTTGTTGATATTTCCTCATTGAGGGTTTACGAGTTTGAGCATGCCTCGTCGAGGTCTTACAGATGCGATATTTCCTCATGTAGGGCTTATAATGGTTCCTCAGGGAGGGTTATGAGTTCAAAGTTTCCTGCCCTGAGGTCTTACGGCCTCGAGTTTTTGGTGTCAGTCCCCGAGTGTTTGGGAAATTTCTGGCCCCGGGGCCGCTTCTTGTGAAAGTAGCAAACTTCTTTGACGCACGAAGTGTTTTGATGATAAAAGATTCTCCTCCGATTACTTGGTGCAAGCATATTTTTTTTCAACACCGAGGGTTCGATTATTCTATATGGACATGGTTCATTCGACCGTTTGGTCCTATACATTGTTCTCCTGTTGAGACCCTCTTTGGCATATTTTAGTTTATTCGAGGAGGTGATATCTGGAGAGGATGCCCCTCAGTATTTTAAATTGATCGAAGAGAAGCCTTGAATACTTGGTGAGTTCTCCTTAGATAGCATATGGATGTTTCCTCATTAAAAATCCTTGTCGGTAAAACCCATTTGGGATAAAATCCAACATGAGGGAAAAAAAGCCGCAACACGTGCTTTAAAACTTAAGGTCTTTGAGTTGGAGGCTGTCGCGGTGTTTTCCATCGGTCATCTATAAAAAATTATTGTGAATCACGAAATGAAAATGGAGAAAGTTATAGCTCAGCAATAATAGCGCCTGAGCATTGATACGTTCCAATTGTTTGGAAGTTGCTCGCCTTCCATGGTCCCGAGTTTGTACGACCATTTGCTGATTATTCTGAGAACACGGTAAGATCCTTCCTAATTCGGGCCCATCTTTCCTTCGTTAGGGTTTCGAGTGCTTAGGGTGAATTTTCTTAGGACTAAGTCCCCAAGCCCGAAATGTGGGAGGTTTGTTCTCCTGTTATAATATCTTTCTATCCTTTGTTTTTGGGTGGCCATTCGGACCAGTGCAGCTTCTCATTTTTCATCTAATAGTTCGAGGGTTGAATTCATAGCCTTATTGTTTGAGTCTTCAGTGGCATGTCGGAATCTGGCACTTGGTTCTTTGACATCGACTGGTATCAAAGCCTCGGACCCATATACCAAAGAGAACGCCGTCACTCCTGTGCTTGGTTTAGAGGTTGTCCGATATGCCCATAGCACCTCGGGCAGCATTTTTCTCCATTTTCCTTTTGCATTTTCTAACTTCTTTTTCAAGTTTTGAATGATGGTCTTGTTTATGGACTCGGCCTGACCATTTGCACATGGGCGGTAGGGTGTTGACAGGATCCTTTTGATTTTGTGATCTTCGAAAAACTGTGTTACTTTGCCTCCGATGAACTGCTTCCCGTTATCATACATTATCTCAGAGGGGATCCCGAATCAGCACATGATGTGATCCCAAATGAAGTTGATGACTTCTTTGTCTCTTATCTTCTCGTAGGCCTGTGCTTCCACCCATTTTGAGAAGTCGTCAGTCATAAATAGAATAAATTTAGCTTTACCTGGCACCGTTGTTAAAGGCCAATGATATCCATTCCCCAATTCATGAACGGCCATGCGGACAAGACTGAATGTAGCTATTCACCGGGTTGGTGGATCATTGGTGCAAATCTTTGACAATTGTCGCATTTTTGGATGAATTCTTTGGTGTCCCTTTCCATGTTGTCCCAATATTAACCTTCTCTTATCACCTTTCGAATTAAAAAGTCGGCACCTGAGTGATTTCCGCAGGTGCCCTCATGGATTTCTCGGAGCACATAATCGGTGTCTCTCGGTCCCAAGCATACTGCTAGGGGCCCATCAAAGGTTCTCCTGAATAGAGTTCCATTCTCATCGAGTGAAAAGTGAGCTGCTCTGGACCGAAGGGCCCTTGATTGTTTTGGGTCCGCAGGTAGCTACCCACTTCCCAAATAATCAATGTACTTATTTCTCCAATCCCATGTCAGGTTGGTGGAGTTGATTTCGGCATGGCCTTCTTTAATCACCGTATTGGATAGTTTAACAACAGTGTCGGTGAATATGTCATCATTCTTGGTGAATGATCCGAGGTTAGCGAGTGCATCAACCTCTCTATTTTGCTCTCGAGGTATGTGGACCAGATTCCATTCCCTGAAGCGATGCAAAGTGACCTGAAGTTTATCTAGGTATCGCTGCATCCTGTCCTCTTGCACCTTGAAGCTCCCATTTTCCTGATTTACTACCAAAAGGGAATCACATTTTTCTTCGAAGACCTCCGCCCCTAGGCCTTTGGCCAATTTGAGACCTGCAATCATAGCCTTATTCTCGGCTTCGTTGTTAGTCAGTTTTGCAGATTTTATAGATTGTCTAATCATGCCACCCGTAGGAGGCTTCAAAACTATGCTGAGCCCGGATCCTTTCACGTTCGAGGCACCGTCAGTGAATAAGGTCAATACACATGATGATGTGCCGTTTTAGTAAAAGTTCTTTTTCTGCCTCAGGAAAAAGACCGGGCGTAAAGTGAGCCACGAAGTCCGCCAAAATTTGGGACTTGATAGCCATTTGGGGCTGATATTCTATATCATATCCCCCTAGTTCTATGGCCCATTTGGCCAGTCGGCCTGATAATTCAGGTTTATGCAGTATATTTCGAAGGGGGTATGTTGTTAAAACACATATATGGTGACATTGAAAATAAGGCTTCAATTTTCGCGATGCACTTATTAATGCAAGAGATAATTTTTCTAAGTGTGGATATTTGGTTTCAGCATCTCCCAGGGTTCGAATCACATAGTAGATAGGGCATTGTGTACCTTGCTTATCTCGAATCAACACACCACTTACTGCTACTTCGGACACCGCTAAGTACAAATATAACGTGTCGTCTTCCTTTGAGGTGTGGAGCAAAGGCGGGCTTGAGAGATACCACTTTAATTCCTCCAAGGCGTTAGCACTCCGTTGTTTTTCTTCTTGAGTAGGGAGAAAAAGTGATGGCTCCGATCTGACGACCTCGAGATGAATTGGCCTAACGCCGCAATCCGCCCGGTCAGCCGTTGTACGACCTTCACATTGTTTACCACTGTGATTTCTTCGATGACCTTGATTTTGTCGGGGTTGATTTCAGTCCCCCATTTGATACCATGAAGCCTAAAAATTTGCCTGAACCCACGCCGAAGGCGCATTTCTCAGGGTTGATCTTCATGTTGTAGCTTCGAAGGATGTCGAATGTTTCCTGCAAATGAGTCAAATGGTCCTCTGTGCGCAGGGACTTAACTAGTATGTCATATATCTAAACTTCCATGGATTTGCCTATTTGATGTTCGAACATCTTATTAACTAAGCGCTGGTACGTAGCCCTTGCGTTTATTAGCATGAAGGGCATTACATTGTAGCAGTATGTGCCATACTTCGTGATGAATGAAGTTTTTTCCCTATCCTCGGGGTTTATGTGAATTTGATTATACCCGGAGTAGGCGTCGATAAAAGTGAGGATCTCGTGGCCATCTGTGGCGTCAATCAAGCGATCGATGTTGGCAATGGGAATGAATCTTTAGGGCATGATTTATTTAAGTCCGTATAATCTACGCACATTCTCAACTTGTTTCCCTTTTTGGGAACTACCACTACATTGGCCAACCATTCAGGATATTTTACATCCCTGATGGATCCTATTTTGAGGAGTTTTTTTACCTCGTCTTTGACGAACGCATGCTTTACCTCGGACTGAGGCCTTCTTTTATGCTTCACTGATTTGAGCCTAGGGTCGATGCTTAGCCGATGGGTGGTTATTTTTGGCGGGAACCCTGTCATGTCTAAGTGGGACCAAGAAAAGCAATCAACATTGTTAACAAGAAATTGAATGAGTTTCTTCCTGAGTTTGGGAGTTAATCCCGTTCGTAGGTATACCTTTTTATCTGGAAAGCGTTCCATCAAAATATCTTGCTCCAGATCCTCGACCGTTGATTTTGTTGCGTCTGATTCTTTGAGGGCAACGAAGGTTCGAGGGGTGAGGAAGTCTTCTTCCTTATCCTCGGGGGCCCATTTATCTTCTGACCCCTAAGAGGTGGAGTATATGGGCGTCGGTGTCGTGCCATGCACTGCGAACATTTCCTTTCTCGCGTGCTGCTCTCTGTACACCGGTTTTTCTCCATCTCTAGTTGGGAACTTCAACATCTGGTGCAGAGTCGATGGTACCGCCTTCAAGCCGTGTATCCATGACCTCCCAAGCATGGAGTTGTATCTCGTTCTACCCTCGATGACATGAAACTTGGTACCCGAACTGTACCGGACACATTGATTAGGAGGATGATTCCCCCTTCATCGTTTCGCTCGTCATGTTAAACCCACTGAGGGCTCTAGAATCGGGTACGATTTGTTCAAGTAGCTCGAGCTGCTCCACTACCCCAAATCTGATTATATTGGCCGAGCTACCTGGATCCACGAGCACACGCTTAATTAGAATGCTATTTAAGAGAAAAGAGATTAACAGTGCATCATTATGTTGTTGGGACAAGGCTTTGATATCTTCTTCTCTGAACACAATAGTTCCTATAAGCATACAACTTTGAGTTCGTTCTTTCATAGTGATGGGAACTTTGGCCCGTTTAAGCACGGGTTCTTACGGGACATTGGTTTCTCCAATAATAACATGAATGGCGTGCTGGTTTTCTTCTGGCGCATTCTTCCAGTTTGATTCTCTTTCTCGGAAATGGTTCTTGGCTCGATCATCGATAAATTCTCGAAGATTCCCGTTGTTGATCGACCGGGCCGCTTCTTTTTTAGTGGGATATCTCCGTGCTTCGTGTCGGTCTTCCCCGCGTATACTTCCATCTGTATGAGAGCTTATATCACCATGTTGAGCATTGCGTGAGCCTTCATCGACGGGGATTTGCACTGGTACCCCCTCAGGGTTTTGCGGTGGTACACTGGCACCTGAAGTAGTCGCGTCGTTCTCTCCATGATCCTCATGACCGTTGTTTTCATGTGCATTTACTGAGTTAGGTATTTTCTGACCTGAAATTGAAGATTCTTGGACAAGAAAAAGTGTAAAGAATGACTTGTGTTTTTAGAAAACCAGCACTAAAATAATCACTATTATTTTTTGCCCCACCGTGGGCGCCAAACTATTTAACTTAAAAATGGTAATTACAATTATATTTTATTTTGTGGTTCTAAAAATATGTGACCAATTTTAATACCGATTGTTTAGGAAATAGTTGCTAAGTGGGATGTAATAAAATGAGATAAGAGAGAAGGATAATGAGATTGTGCAAACCGAGCAGGTGAGAGACGGGGTCTCGAGCTTGGTCGAAGTGGGCCTAGAGGTCGAGCTCGTGAGCTTGACAGGGGGCGGTCAAAGATGGCATAACAGTATTGAAGGCCTCAAAGATGGACTCTTTAAGATCAATAACGAGTAATAAATGAAGAACAATTAATGAACACAGTAAATGAAAGGCAATAAATTAATAGAGCAATTGTACAGAATGTTTGAGTTAAAGAGCAGAGAAAGTTCTTGTTCTTATATTGAATATCATGTGTCTTACAAAATGACAAGGGTCCCCTTATATAGGGGGGGGGGGGTCCCAACATAGTACATATGTAATTAGTACAAAGAAAAATAGCTGGTACAACTATTTAATGTCACGGTACGGACTTGTACTACTCTTGCAGACTTGGTCAGCTTTAACCACATGCCTTTTGGAACTTCCCGTTTTTCCATGATGGTCTTCGAATATTGCCCTGCCTCGACGTATATCGAGCCCTCGGAATGCTTGCTCAAGGAATGCATCTCAGGGTTGAACTTCGGATTCTGCTCCGATACAGTCGAGGTCGAGGCTCGAAACGTTGTAGAAGCCTTAAATTAGACTTCCCAGGTTTTACCATATACGATACTGCATATATATAGACTCTCTGCTCACAGAAGACAAAACTAAACTGAATATGAAGTACCGATAAGGACAATATTATCACTTACAAGACTAGGAAAATATACGTAAAATTCGGGATATGAATTTTACTTTGTGTCTCGTTGTCAAACTCGTGTAATTACGATATCATGAAAAATGAAGGAATAGATTAGCCTTAACATACCTGGAGTAGGGAAAAATCCGTATGAAGTTCTTGGAAAAGGTTGCACCTTACTCTTTTAGAATCGCAAAATTTCTGACTGATCGATTATGTATTCTGCTAGCGACCTAGAGTTGATCATGAGATTATCGTGCTTTTCGTATGATGGCATGATAGATGTTGTGTGTTGTGTAGGATTGAGATTTGTATGTTAAAGATCACGGTTCAGTTTAGAAGGCAAGGTCTTGGATTCTTAGACATCATGGATGGTTTTTGATGTTTAGATGAATTTTATAACTATTTGATCTTTCTTGAGTAGGGTCCTCATCTCGAAAGGCGCATTATTTTCTGCTTATAGATGCTTCGTTGGTATTACAGTACTCATCTAGTTGATTTATTGCTTGTATTAAGATTTTTTCTATGTGGAACAGAAGGATCAATGAAGTATTCGTGGCGGGATGATCATGTATGAGAGATGTGTTGGATATTAAGGAGGTGGAGTTGGGAGCAGATATGGTGATTTGTGGGTTCTATAAATTTGGAGACTAGGAGTTCCCCGAAATAGATCGTTTCGTAGTGGTGGACAATGAAGATGTGGCCAGAGCTAGTAGGATGATAGTATGTGTTGTGATTTAGTAATTATCGACTTTCATAGGGTTATTTATCTATTTATAAGTGACCAAAATTGATTTGGGGTCCATTGGTGGGTCCAATAAGGATGTGTATTCTACACCGGGTCGGATTGGTTGACTCTGTACTATTGTTGTTGAGGGATGTTCCATTCGATTAGAGTTGAGCTTATAAGTGTTCTAATATGTTCTATGTGTTACCCTTCTATGCTACGAGGGTTTGTGATTCATTGGTTGCACACATGGTGCGGTTCTATTTGAGCCTTATTGTGGAATTTGAGTCAGATGGGTATTAGGGTGTTGAATGATTGATTGCACATTGGTTATGTTTTATCAGGTTTGTGTGGAATTGTTTCATTTGCTCATTCATGGTTATGTTCATACACCTAGGTTACTTGATGTCGAATTGCGCATGGTTATTGATTTTGAGCAGGGTGGCTTGAGGTATTTCATATGGAACAGTGATGGGATGGGGTCACGCATTGTAGTGAAGATATGTTGAGATATGATCCATTGTGTTGGATTCGTGTGTTATGGTTCTACGGTGTGTGATAGGATATTATAACTTTGTTGTGGCGGTACTTATTGAGCTTGTGGGACGATTCTCTCATTTGAGTCTTTTTCCATGATTGAGTACATTTGAATTTTTGCGTACTGGTGCATAGATTGCACGATTTGTGGGTTATGGTTGTATTGGTGTGGCATGTCTATAGGGTGACTGTATTTGACAAGATTAAGTCGCCAAACCTAGAATGGGTGTTATTGGATTCGATTGCAGTATATTTAGAAAGATAATGTCGTTGATCGGCTTAGAAAATTGCTTTAGTTCTTGTGGAAGGAGAGGGAGCACCATGACTTGTTGATCTGATGAATGGTTACAAGTTTCTGCATGCTTCTTTCACCATCTGCAGTGTATGAAGATTTTAGAATGAGGTTTTGTTTGATATGAGGTTTATTACCAGTATCGATTTATTTTTATGCAGGTACGATAATTAGAAATTATTGCTTTGAGTATTTGAGTTATGTGGTATATCATGTTATTATGTATTGGGTTACGGTTAAGGCTCGATGTAGTTTATTTAAACATATACAGTGTATAGATATGAGATTTGGGTCTTATAGGATACTCCAGATGTTGGAAGAATTGGATTCAAAGGTTTATGGGCTAGTTGAATTAAGGATCTTCAGTTTGTTATGTCGCCAGGCTTTAATGGATTGGGGTGACATGGGTTCACCCCCGGGTATGTGAATGGTGAGGTTACACGGTGATTTGTTGGCTTTGGAACGACTCTTGGCACGTTTGAGGACGAAAATATGTTTAAGTGAGGGAGGATATAACGACCCGACTGGTTGTTTTGAGCATTTTCACTTTGCTCGGTAGTTTCATGGCATGAGTATCTCCGTGTGTTGTATTATGACTTGTGTGAATCATCAGTTTTGGTTTCTGGTTATTCGGAATTGATTTAGAAGGATGAATTTCATGGTTGAAGCCTTAAGTTGGAAGAGTTGGCCAAGTTTGAATTTTTAGTATTCAACCTCGAATTGGAGTTTTAGTGATTCTGTAAAGTCCGGATGGTGATTTTGGACTTGCACGTATGTACGGATTTGCATTTGGATATTTATAGAAGGTTCCGGCGCTAATTGGTGAAAGTTGGAAATTTGAAAGTTTGAAAAGTTCATAAGTTTGACCTAGAATTGACTTTGATGATATCGGATTCGGATCGTGGTTCCGGGAATCATAATAGCTTTGTTATTTCATTTGGGACTTGTGTGTAAAATTTGAGCTCATTCCGGGTGAATTAATATGTTTTGGCGCGAGTTTTGGAAAAGATTAAAAGTTCATTAGGTTCGATTTGAGGTGTGATTCATGATTTTGATGTTGTTAGGTGTGATTTGAGGCCTCAACCATGTCCGTGATATGTTACGGGACTTGTTGGTATATTCGGACGTGTATCGAGTGGCTCGGGTGTGTTTCGGGATGAGTTTTGAACAAGTTTGGGCATTTCGGCACTCTGATGATGTTCTGGAACAATTGGAATACGGGGGGCACATTTTGGAGTGCTAAGGCAAAGCCTCAGGTGCGTACCGTGGAGAAGAAGTGTGGACCGCAGAAATCCTCTAGCGCCCGTATAAAGGAGAATTTGCAGGTTCGATGGTCTGACTTTGGAAGCTTATGTTTCTTAATCTATAAGGAATTTGGAGATGATCAAAAAATGAAAGTTGTAGTCCTTTGGATCTAGTTTTCATAAAGATAAGCCAAACATCATTTGTACATTTGTACAGAAAGTTATGGGCATCTTATTGAAGGCTAGTTGTGCAGTTACTCTAAAGTGCGACCGCACCATTTGGAATTGTGGCCGCAGAGCCTGGAATGTGCGGAATACACATAAAAATGTGCGGTCAGCTGAATGGGAGGTCAGATTTTGTAATATATAAGAAAGGGTTAGAGTATTATCTCACATTTGGAGTTTGGGAGCTTGGTTTATGGCGATTTTTCGTGGGGTTTTCAAGAAATTCATCGGGGTAAGTGATCCTAACTCGGATTTAGTTAATATACATGAATATATCATTGTTTTCATAATTTAATAAGTATTAGAGATGGAAATTGGGGGTCTTTGCCTAATATTTCATAATGTGAATATTTGAATTCTGAACATCGATTCGGAGTTGGATTTGAGTTAAACTAGTATGATTGGACTCGTAATTGAATGAGTTGTCAGATTTTGTGAGTTTTGTCGAGTTCCGAGGTGCGAGCCTGGGTTGGACTTTTGGGATGATTTTTGGGCTTTGATTAAAGATTCGATTTTTATCGATTGGGTTTGTTTCCTTTGGCATTGTTTGATATTTTGGGTTGCTTTTGGCTAGTTTTGAGCTGTTCAAAGGTCGGTACGGGCGTGATGGCATTTTTGGAGCATCGTTTAGCTTGCTCGGTATTAGAATTGGCTTGTTTCAGGTATGTAACACTTCTAGAATTGGTGTTGAGGGTATGAAACCCCGATTTACATTTTATGTGTTTGGTGTTGAGGTGACGCGCATGCTGCGTGACGGGCGTGATCCATGTAATTGAGCTATTGAGTTGTGATCCATGTCAGAAACCATGTCTAGGCTACATGTTCATTCTTTGGGACCGACTGAGGTCATTTTTGCTATTGAGTCATTTGCGTACATTTTAATTTTATACTCAGCCATGTTCATTCATTTCATATCATACCTCAGTTTCTGTTGCTATTTATTGACACATCATATCATCATTTTGGGGCTAGTTTCATGGCATTGTGAGCTCGAGAGACTGGAGATATTAAGGACTGAGTGAGTCCAGGGACCTGAGCGTGAGTGATATTATGGGATCGGGCTGCACGCCGCAACATTTTTATATATTATAGGATCGAGGTGCATGCCGCATCATGTTATATATTATGCGATCGAGTTGCGTGCCACAACATATTATATATTATGGGATTGAGATGCGTGCCACATCATGTTTCGTTGATTATTGCCATGATTGGCTTGATATAGCGCTTGCGCTGAAGGAGCCCCTCCGGAGTCTGCAGGCACCCCAAGTGAGCGCGGTTGATTTATATTGAGGGATGGGTCTTCACTCAACATGGATCTTGTCCAAAGCATTTATATGTGGAGATGGATCTTCCCCGGGCTGCTTTGGCCTTATACAATACTGAGCTGACTGACTGTCAATTGCTATGTATATATTCGGAATGGATCTTCCATGGGCTGGATTGGCCATATACAGTACTGAGTGACTGAGCATGTCGAGTGATTATGCATGATGAGTGGAAAATGTGAAACACTGAGATTGAGTACTCTGAGAGTGTGAGACATGAGCTCATCTCTGAGATACATGGTATTGACATGCACACATGACATACAGGCATAAAGATGCATTTTCCTTATGTTGTACGGTATCACGTCATTCATAACTTCTCACTCAGATTGACATATATACATAGAGATGTATCGTCCTCATTCCATTTGAAAATGAAATATTTGCCTATGGAAAGCTTTTTGAGAGGAAATTCATTATTCAAACTTACTCTTATTTTCGACGATTTCAGTAGAAAGGTATGGGTTTTCCACTGATATACTTAAAAAGCGGATCTATTTTCCGGAACTGTGAGAGAGCTGAGCATTTTATCTTTAGTTGCTTCTTTTATTACTTTCAATATGTTGGTATGAAATGTTGTTGTCTATTGGTGTTGGACTCCGACCCTTATCCCAGCTTGTCACTACTTTCAACCTAAGGTTAGGCTTATTACTTATCGAGTACATGGGGTCGGTTGTACTCATACTACACTTCTGCACCTTGCGTGGAGATTTTGGCTGCTAATGTTGCTATGTTCGATGGGAGCTGGATTTGAAGACGTACATGCATTCCGGTTATAGCTGCCTTTTGTTCATCGCAGTCTTAGGTTTATGAAGATATGTTTATGTGATGATGTATTTATTTCATACTAGCTTTATAAATTCTAATCTTATAAGCTCATGATTTTTACTACCAGTCCTTGGGAATGTATCAGTTTCAAATACTTTCTTTTAATTAATTACCTTATTGATTTCATTGGAATTGGTTATTGTTAATTGGATTACCTAGCAGGTTGGTTTATGTGCCATCACGACTAGTTCGATTTTGGTTTGTGACACACCCTTAATTTTGATAAATCTTTATGCGATTCTGGTGCCTCAATTAATCTAATAACATTGTCTATTTACAGGAAACTAGAGAAGGAGATTGGAGAGATAAGGTCGGTGCCCATATCTTTGCAGCTGGCAGACCAAATGACTATAACGCCCGAGGGGATAGTAGAAGATGTCTTGATGCAAGTGGATATGTTCGTATTTTTGTAGTTTTTATAGTGGTGAATATGGAGGAGAACAAGGAGGCCCCCCTCATCCTAGGAAGACCATTTTTATCAACGAGTATGGCTATACGAGATATACATGATAGAGAACTCATGCTTAGAGTGGGTGAGGAGACGCTGACGTTTGAGATGAATGTAGGAACTAAAGTGAAAAAGGAGAATCTAACTGCAAGTGTTGAATGGAAGGTGAAGGGTGTGATAGAGAAGGATGATGTTATTGAGAAAGATAAGTGTGGAGTGTACCCCAAGAAGGCTGAGAGGAAGTTGTCTGCATGGATGTGTGCACTAGTTCGGGCACGTGGAATGGATCCCAACTTTGATTCAGACCCCGACTAGAGATTCAGGGAAGTTTCATTTACCTTATGCTATTTAATTGTGTGTCATGGGGACATGATACAACTTAAAGTGTGTGGGGGGGGGGGGGGGATAATTGTATGTTGTATGTTGTTTGTATATGTGTCAGTTTTTGCTTTTTATTGTTTTTTAGAAGTTAGAAAAAATTGAAAAAAACCATTAAAATTTTAAAATATTTGACTTTTCCCGATGATGGATATTGTTCGACGGGTTTCTTGAGGGAGTAAAGTTGAAAGAAAAAGACCAAAAATATTTTCTTTTTTAGGTAGTGCATTAATTCGCTATTGGTTTTTCTTTGGGCTGAGGTTCTTTTCCCAGGGTTTGCTTTGAACCGGGTTTAGTTAGTTTATATTTTGTTAGGTGTAGGAAACCATGTGGTGTGATTTGAATTTGAAGCAATATCTTCTGACCCTGTTATGCCTTGAGAATAGTGAGTGCTCTAGTTGTGACACTTAGGCTCAATTGTTGACTCTTGTATAAGTACCTTAAACGATATGATCTTAACTTTTCTTAACTGCTTTGACTAGAGTGTCTTGATGAGTCCGATCATGAGTGAGTCATATTTCATGTGTGTGAGAGGTTTTGTATATTCTGTGCATTGCATTTGATATCTAGAACTTTTCCCGTGAGTTTGCAAAGAAAAATAATTGTTTTATTCAGTATTGGAAGTGATATATGCATTTCTTTCTTGAGCCCGTTATATGCTTTGACCCACCTAATTGTTATGTATCTTAGTTAATCCCTTTGAGCCTATAATCCTATTTCTTTGGCATCCACATTACAAGACTTACCCATTTGTTTTAAATTTACCATCTATTTGAACCTTTTCACCTCTCATGAGCACTTGAGTAAAACTAATGAAATAAGGAGAAAGGTGCATTGTTTTGAAAGTGTGAGTAACATGAATTGAATAAGAAAAGAATGAACAAAAACGTTGTAGCATTATGAAAAATATTCTTTGATAGTGGTGACTCTTAATGTAATTGTGCTTAAAGTAGAAGGGAGTTGATGCATATTAAAGTTGAGGTGGAGTATGGTTTGACAAAAGTGTGGGGTTTTGAATGTTAAAGTGTAACTATTAAAATGCTTTGGGAGGTGTAGTCACTCTTATATATCAATGTATCCTACCCGTCCCGCAACTTAAATTACAACTAGTTTAAAGTCCTACTTGATCCTTGTCTGAATGAGCTCAACTAGTAGACTAGTACACTAGGGGCAAGCCTATTGTTCATCTTTTGTGGCATATGAATGTTGTTTCTCAGAATGAGTGAATTCTTTCTATGTGAGTTCCTAATTTTTCTTAAATTTTATTGTGTGCGGAACTACTCTCTATTGTTGTGTGATGACACTTGATTCATGAAGGAAAGGAAATGTTGTTGACCTCTATATTGTTGTAAGTAAGCAGGTTGTGAATAATGCATGCTACTTATGAGTCAATTCGTTAGGCGAAGATGCTACACTATTGTGCTTAGTCTATTTTAACTATTCTTGGTGCAATGAATTAGGAAAGTTGTTTAATAAGGTTGTGTCTATATAAAGTGTAGTTTGATTGCTTAAGGACGAGCAATGGTTTAAGTGTGGGGTGCTGATGGTAGACTATAATCTCGTGTTTTAGTCGCTTGTTACACTCCAATTTATTGCACTTTAATGGTTTAAGTGTGGGGTGTATTTTATGCCTTGTAGGAGTGAGTCCGAGCTATGAAGACATTATGGAATGAATTTGAGTTATTTAGAGATTTGAAGTCTGAGTTAAGACCAAGGGAGTAAGACAGGATCACGTCCGAGGGTCAAAAACCACGTGTGGATATCAAAAGCGCAAGAAAATTTCATACTGAGAGAAAGGCCCACTGCCACGACGCGTAAGGCGGCGCCTGGGGGCGTTACACCTGTTCAAATTCCTTGTTGCCTGTCAGAATCAGCTCTTTGGATTTCCCCACTAATTCCCCGCTTGGTGCGTCGTGCCTGTGCAATTTTTACAGAGTTATTATCCCAGTTCATGCAGGAAAAGGTGTTTTCGTCTGGGACCGACCCTACTTAGTATAAATATATGTAAAAACACTATTTTATAGACTTTTTGACACATCTTAGACCTAAGTAAGCCAAGGAGGAGGTGTGTGTTTCTACTAATCAATTGAACTAATAACCAAGTAAATTCGAGAGGTTCACTTGAACATTAGAAGTGAATTATTTAACGTTAAATCTCAAACATTTATCTTGCACCTATCCTATCAACCCAATTTTCTCCTAATTGATAACCTTCTTTGCTTATTACTTGCGTCAATTGTCATTAGCCAATAGTTTATACTCTTAATTAATTTTAGCTTTAATCACATAAATATCAATTGTTGACCATCTTGGATAGTAATCGAGCTACAAGCTACAATAATACTGTTTAACTCCAATCCCTGTGGATAAGAGATTTTAATTTACTATATTTGACTAGCGAGAATATTTTAGTGTGTGTTTTGCGCTCATCAGATATCTCCCGGATTTAAATAGCAGCCAACTGCTCTAAAGAATAGGAAGTCATCACTAGAATAAAGTACGCGGACTTAGTCAACCGGTCCATAATAACCCAGACTGCGCCATACTTCCTCAAGGTTTGTGGTAAGCCTACCTTAAAATCCATTTTGATGCGCTCCCACTTCCACTCCGGTATCTCCAATCTCTAAGTCAACCCACCCAGTTTCTGATTCTTGTACTTCACATGTTGACAGTTCAAACACCGAGAGACATAAGCACTAATATCTTTCTTCATTCTTTCCCACCAATAGTGTTGTTTCAACTCACGGTACATCTTTGTGACACATAGGTGAATGTAATAGCACGAACCGTGAGCCTCCTCAAGGATCAACTCCCAGAACCCATCAATATTTGGAACACAAATCTGGCCTTGAAGCTGCATAGCACCATTATCACCAATCACAACCTCCTTCGCACCACCCCACTGCACCGTGTCCTTCAACACCAATAAGTGAGGATCATTAAGCTAGCGAGCCTTGATATGCTCCATCAATGATTACTGATCCACAATACAAGCAAGAACTCGGCTAGACTCTGAAACATTGAACCTCACAAACGGGTTGGCCAAAGCCTGAACATCCATGGCTAGTGGCCTCTCAATTGTCGGTAAATAGGCCAAACTACCCATGCTCTTAGGCTTCCTACTCAATGCATCGTCCAGTACATTGAACTTCCCCGGATAATATAATATAGTAAATTCATAGTCTTTCAACAATTCTAACCATCTCTGTTGCCACAAATTTAAGGTCCTTCTACTTGAACAGGAGCTGAAGACTCTGATGGTCGGTATAGACTTCACATGGAACTTCGTAGAGATAGTGCCTCCGAATCTTCAGTGTGTGAACAATGGCTACCAATTCGAAGTCATGCATAGGGTAATTCTTCTCTTGAACCTTCAATTGCCGAGACACGTAGGCAATCACCTTAACGTCCTACAACAATACCGCGCCAAGCCTAATACGTGATGCATCGCAATACACGGTATAGGATCCCGAACATATAGGCAACACCAAAAATGCAGTTGTAGTCAATGCAATCTTGATCTTCTGAAAGACCAACTCACACTCGTTGGACCATCTGAAAAGAGCACCCTTCTGGGTCAACTTGGTCAATGAGGCTGAGATATATGAAAAACTCTCCACGAACCGGCGACAATAACCCCCAAACCCAAGAAGCTCTGAATTTTGTAGCTGAAGTAGATCTAGGATAGATTTGAACCGCTTCAATATTCTTAGGATCCACCTTAATGCCCTCGGAAGATACAACATGGCCCAAAAAGGAGATCAAGTCCAACCAAAACTCACACTTTAAAAACTTGGCATATAACTGACGATCCCTCAAAGTATAGCGTACGATCCGAAAATGCTGCTCATGCGCCTCTCGACTGCAAGAGTAAACCAAAATATCATCAATGAAGACGATCACCAAGGAATCCTAATAGGGCTTAAACACCCTGTTCATCAAATCCATAAAGGTTTTTGGGGCATTGGTTAAGCCAAATGACTTCACCAAGAGCTCGTAATGACCATACCGAGTCCGAAAAGTTGTCTTAGGGACATCCGATAACCTAATCTTCACTTGATGGCAGCCCGACCTCAAATAAATCTTGGAAAACACCTTGGAAACCTGAAGCTGATCAAATAAGTCATCACTCCTCGACAACGGATACTTGTTCTTGATAGTGACCTTGTTCAACTGTCGATAATCTATGCACTTCCTCATTGATACATCATTCTTCTTCACAAACAACACCGGCGCACCCTAAGGCGAGACACTAGGTCTAATGAATCCATTGTCAACAAAATCCTGCAGTTGTTCCTTCAATTCTTTCAACTCAATTGGGGTCATACGCTATGGAGGAATAGAAATGGGCTGAGTGCCCTGACCAAGTCAATGCAGAAGTTGATATCTCTGTCGGGTGGCATCCCCAGCAAATATGTACGAAACATCTCTAAGAAATCGCGCACAACTAGAACAGGATCCATGGAAGGAGCCTATGCATTGGAATCATGGATATAGGCCAAATATGCCAGACACCCCTTTTCGACCATACACCAAGCCTCACATATGAAATGAACCTACTAGTGGAATGACCAAGAGTCCCTCTCTATTCTAATCAAGGCGACCTAGGTATGGCGAACGCCACAATCTTGGCATTACAGTCTAAGATAGCGTGGTACGGTGACAACCAATCCATGGCAAAAATCACATCTAAATCCACCATATCAAGTAACAGAAGGTCAACTCTAGTCTCATAGCTCCCGATAGTGACCAAGCAAGAGCGATAGCCCGATCCACCATAATAGAATCCCCAACAGGCGTAGATATATAAATAGGAGCACTCAAAAAATCAAGAGACATATCCAAATATAAAGCAAAATAAGATGACACATGAATAAGTGAAACCCGGATAAAATAAAACAGCATCTCTATGGCAAATCAGAACGATACATGTTATTACCGCATCAAACGACTTTGACTCACGTATAGCTGGGAAGTTGCATAATAACAAGGCTATGCCGTGTAGTGCCACATAATAATTGCCTAACGTACACTGATTACAGTTTGATCCATATCTCGACAATGCTCTTTAACACTCATCAATATTCGCTCCTGTTAAAATTCAAACACAACAGCAAGAAAATCGCAAAAGCAGGCATTGCTAGCAGTATCACCAATCTATTTTGAAGCACTATTCAGGTACTAATACATAATGAAGAAGATAAGAGCAGTAATATGCAGTCGTGACAAAATGAGATCCAACTGGACAGTAGTGCTCTAGAGCTACTATGATTATAACTTATGATAGTGAGCTAGATTGTGGTCTTTTAGCTACTAAACTATCCCTTGTTAATGAATCCCCTGTGAAACTTGAGTGAGCAAAAACCCACTTAAAATCAATTACTTCTTTTCTTATTATTTAAAACAAATGGATATCATTTTGTACCATTTGTATCAAGGTTGATGCTCCTTCTTTGCATTTAGTAACCATGTACCTAACTATTCCCTTTTTAACATAGTAAATCTTGTCTTTTTACTATATTTATATTTGTTAAATAGAAACACATATTATAATATTTCTATATGGTGGGCTTTGAATGGTCCCTGTACCAAGACATTATTTGATTTGCTTAAAAATATTATTGAAGTCAGGATTGCAGTCAAAATTCTCATTTGGCTAACCTCTTAATACCTTTTCAAAACTTTTTGATAACTATCAAAGCCCCATATTATTTTTCTTGTACAAAACATCCATCAATAACCAGAAAAGTCTATTGTAAATACAATGAACTGTAGCACAATAGAAATTAGGGAAGCAAATGGGAAAAAATTAATTACAGTCAAGTACTGCAACCGAAAAACAAAGGAAAACTATGCTTCCTTAGTAAATATATAAATTATCAAATATAAGCGAAATAATTGAAAAACCCATTGAGTCTATGTACATGTACTACTAAATCAAGAAAAATCTCTTATTATATCATATAACATCAGGTTGAGGAGTAAAGAGAGTTCTATGCCACAATGATGTAAGTAAGTGCTGGAAAATTAATTTTTAAGGACAACTTCTGATAAGATTCAAATCAAACAAGCTTTCACTGATTTAATTTCCAAACCAAATAGAGATTCAAAAAAGAATCTAACAAAATAAAGAAAAGGCATCCCTAAGAGAAAGGACCAGCATTCTGAAGAAAAATTCTAAATATTAAGCTACAATATCTAATATTGGCAAATTTACCTCAAATCGCAACTATTAGATTCCCTTTTCTCTAATTTTAATTTAAGCAATTACTGAACATTACGAACAAACTAGAAGAAACACACTTAATAAATAAGCTGATGAACCTTATAACGGCAAAAACTACTAATAGATCGAAAGACCAAAGTCTCCATTAATTACTCACTTGGAACGGTTCAATAGTGTTGCATTATCAATTTTGTGCAAGATATATTGAGGTATAGCAACGGTTTTTAAGGTCCACGCCAACAATTATTAAGGACATACGGCAACAGCTTTTTGAGGCTATTGCAACGCTGAATTATATAATAAAATATAATATATTATAATTTATATAAACCATAATGGGAAACTATTCATCAACAAAATTACAATCCAAAATATACAACCTTTATTATCCACATAAAAGTATAATATACATTAATATTATTTGACAATTCAGTGGTATACATCAATTTGCAAAAAGTTTAAAAATAAAAGTATGAGAACATCTGAAGATCTAGGAACAATCAAGTAAGATCTTCACTATTTTTATCTTTCCGTCTGCTCACTTGCCTCACCTACAAAATTCAGCAGGCACATAATATTCAGACGTTAGCAAACGAAAAAGGCTTTTCAATATCACATTACTATTTACATCATCATAAAATATTGTTTAGGACTGTGGACAAAAAAAATAATAATAATAATCTTGCCACCATATAGTATATCATCTTTTAGACAGAAACACATACATAAATTAGGAGCTAACTCAAATATCTTTTATAATAGTATACTAGCTCTTAATATGCACTATCTATTTTAAGTGTATTTTTTACAAATAAGTAATAAAAGAAGAAAAAGAATAAGCAAAGACAAAACCACCTGATAGTCATTACCCTAGGAGTATTAGTTGTACTTGAAAACAGTAAATATAACTTGAAAAAATATACAATCACAAATTCAATAACCATCAACGTTCATATCAACAACTGAAACCGCTAAGAAGAAATGAAATTATAACTTCTCTTCGAAGTGATAATGTGATGTGCAGGATACTAATAAAAAATAAAAACATGCACAAGTCATGTTCTATGCTGCACACAATTTATAAGAGAGAGGATATATACTTGGGCCTACTTAGATGTTAGTCGAACTCCGGCCAGTCCCAAAGCAGTTGATTACTACAAGTTCATTCGTTTGACTTACTAGAGCCCACAATACAATAACCAATAGAGCAGTTGATTATATAAAAAATTATAATAAAATAATGGAGCAACAAAAAAAATCTTCTAAGGTACATACAGCTGCGACATAGTGTGCGAATAATAATTTTCCAACCACAACAACTACCCAGTAAAGTCCCACAAAGTGGGGCCTGGGAGGGTAATCTGTACACAGACCTTACCCCCATCCCGAAAGGACAGAGAGGTTGTTTTCAATAGACCCTCGGCTAAGCAGAATTGAAATAAACACGAAAAGACAGTACATTAGTAACTTCCAATAGAAAGTAATAGCATAAACATAAAAGTCATCACAATTTTCAAACCACCTAGTGTGCAAACGATGATCTTACCCCTCAACAGTGATATCTTTCAAACAAATAGAAATAAAGAATGATATGAGATAGTAAGGTCCCAGTCCCAGTGTATCCAATCTCGGAGCACAAGAACAAAATCTACCACCAGAATTTATGGCATAACTAGTGCTATGTGAAACGCTTGTTCTCATAATAGATCCAAAATCTTTATCAACAAGATCTATTTTATCAAGTAAAAATTGAGCAAACACAAAGATGATAAATACACATATGCCTTCTAAAAGTGATTCTTCATGTGCTTTTATTAAGTAATATTTAAAAGCCATATGATTGATAGTACGACATGTAATATACACAGTTAATTGCTCATCATGAAGCCCCACGATATTTTGGAATATGTGAGTGATTATTATTAGCACAACTACAAGAAAAATAAAATTAACTAAAATTTAAGAAGATTAGTAGTGATAATACCTTAGAGATGCTAAATCAGATGTAATCTCTTTGATGTTTATTATCAGCTCCTAGCATGCACTGATAAGATGCAATCAGCAGTTACAACACATAGGTCACTTGCTTCTGTCTTATTTCTAGAAATAGGACAATCAAAAAGAAATCGTGGTACTATGCCCTGTAGTGCCACATAATAATAGCCTAGCGTACACTGATTACAGTTTGATCCACATCTCGACAATTCTCTTTAATACTCATCTATATCCGTTCCTGTTAAAATTCAAACACAACAGCTAGAAAATCGCAGAAGTAGGCATTGCTAGCAGTATCACCAATCTATTTTGAAGCATTATTCAGGTACCGTCACGATCCAAATTCTCAATACTCAAAATTGTGATGGCGCCAAACACCATGCTTGCTAGGCAAGCTAATGCTGGAGGGATTCAATATTTAGAACGATTAAAATATGATATTAGGTCTAAATTTATCAAATAAACTAATGGCGAATAGCGTGAGACATAATAAAACGAAACTTGAAGCTAATTATAATATTTAGCTACTCAGGGTCTTGAGTCACAATTCACGAACTACTAAAGAATACTACAAGTAATTGGCTGAAAGAAAATACATATGTCTGTTTTGAACTAAGTAAAACAGTAAATGAATATATGGGAGAAGACTCCAGGAATCTGCGAACGCCAGCAGATCTATCTCGTGTCTTCGTGCGAATAGTATAACCTAGTATTTCCACTTAGCTCTGGCCAGTATCTGGATCTGCACAAGAAGTGCAGAGTGCAGTATCAGTACAACCGACCCCATGTACTGGTAAGTGCCGAGCCTAGCCTCGACGAAGTAGTGACGAGGCTACAGTGGGGCATTTATAACATAACCTGGATACAATGTATAAGAAAGCAAGAAGGGAATAATAAACTAATTACACGGTAACTTGCAACAATTAATAAAACAACTCGGTTAACTTTTCCAGATCTCAGCTATAACCAATTCTCACAAAAATTTCCAAGTTTCAATTTAAAATTACGGTAAAAGCAGAGTATGGGAACAATAGAATAAAATAGTGAGTTTTCCAGTCTTTATCATATAATTAGTAATACATGAGTGTCCTCCCTTATTGCTCCTTGTTGCGGCGCGCAACCCGCCCCCAACTGTCCACCCTTATTGCTCCTCCCTATATATATATCACCTTTTTTTCTCCTGTTGCGGCATGTAACCCGATCCCACCTGTCTTTCCTTATTACTCCTTGTTGCAGCATGCAACCTGCTCCCACAAGACAATCACATCTCTTTATTCTTATAAAAAAAGGATTTCACAATTTAGGTCAAAGCCTTTCACAATATTTATGTCTCAACAATTGTAAGCAGAAAGTTGTACTATTCAGAAATTTCACCAATTATTACTTCACAATGAAAATAACCGGAATGTATCGTAAAACACTGTCAACCAGCTCAGCCATTAATGTACCCCAATGAAGTTAAGGAATAATTAATACTCCCAGATAAGTGAAACAATATCTAACAAACAAGTAGACATGGAGTAAAATAGATTGGAAATAGGGAAGGGGACATGCTAAATAGATAATTTGGCAGTGCGTAGATATTCTTCACCTCACCTATACACCACACACATGAAATTTCACATAGCATTTAAGTTGGGGATTCCTATTCCCTCAAGTCAAGGTTAAACCAAACACTTACCTCAATTCTGCAGGCCACTCACTGCTCAATCACAGCTTTTCCTTTAGAGTTTGACTCTAACCCGCTCGAATCTAATCATAATTGGTTCAATATCATAAATTATGGCTAAAGGAATTAACTTTAATGAAAAACTATGGTTTTCCTATGTTCTACTATCAAAAGACCAAAAATCGACCTCGGGCCCATTTGGTCTAAACTCGAGGTTCGGACTAAAACCCGTTTACACATTCTCCCCCGAGCCCAGATATACCATTGATTTTGGAATCCGACCTCCATTCGAGGTCTAAATTCAAAATTTTAAAATTCCTAAGTTTTACCCAAAAATTCCAAATTTTACCATGAAAGTTCTAGGTTTTTGGTTGAAATCTTGTAAAAAGTTGTAAAGGATTGAAAGAAAGTAGTTAGGAATCACTTACCTATGATTTGGAGAAGTTTGAGTCTTTGAAAAATCGCCTATGGAGGTTTAGGGTTTTAGAGAATTGAAAAATGGGTTAAACTCCTGTCTACAATCCCACTTAACAGGCTGCAGTAATCGCAAATGTGATCAGGGGTTCGAAATTGCGAACCCTTCAAAATTACTGTTGTCTTCGCATTTGCGACTTCTGGTCATCCTAGCAATCTTCGCATTTGCGACTTAAATGTTGCATTTGCGACTTCTGGTCATCCTGGCAATCTTCGCATGTGCATAGAGAAATCTTGCATTTATGAAAAAGGACTTCCCAGGCCTTTGTCACAAAATGTGTCGCATTTCCCAGGCCTGCCATGTTTGCATTTGCGAAGCCTGATCTCGCAATTGCTAGATCCGAGGCTTGGTGACAGACACTAGATGCACCAACTGAGATTTCTATGTTCTAATCAATCAGTAGCCTACCCGAAACTCACCCGAGCCCTCGGGGATCCAAACTAAATATACATGTAAGTCTAAAAACATAATACGAACTTGTTCGTGCGATCAAATCACAAAAATAACATTTAAAGCGATGAATTTAACATCAAAACTTATGATATTTCTCAAGAACACTTCAATTTCACTATTTCTCAACCGGTTGTCTGAATCACGTCAAATCAATTTCGATTCTCACCAAATTTCACAGATAGGACTTAAATATCATAACAAACCTATACTGGGCTCTGGAACCAAAATACGGTCCAATACCAACGATTTCAAACATTAATTTATTTCTTTATTTCCTTAATAATCCAGCAAAATAATTTTCTTCAAAAATTAATTTCTAAAGTTAGGGACCTCGGAATTCAATTTCAGGCATACGCCTAAGTTCTATATTTTACTGCGGACCTCCCGGGATCGTTGGAACATAGATTTGGGTCCGTTTACTAAAAATGTTGACCAAAGTCAACTAAAATCAAATTTTTAACTCTAAAAATTATTATTTCTCTTATTTTCAAATAAAAGCTTTCCGGTTTCACGTCCAGACTGCGCACACAAATTGAGATAAATAAAATTTATCTTTTTAAGATAAATGAGTCTGGAATAGTATCTTAATTCATAAGATAACCCTTTGAATCATCACTGATATAATAAAGAAGATAAGAGCGGTAATATGCAATTGTGACAAAATGAGATCCAACTGGACAGTAGTGCTCTAGAGCTATTATGATTATAACTTATGATAGTGAGCTAGATTGTGGCCTTTTAGTTACTAAATTATCCCTTGTTAATGAATCCCTTGTGAACCTTGAGTGAGAAAAAACCCATTGAAAACGAATTACTTCTTGTCTTATTTTCTGAAACAATTGGAAATTATTTTGTACCACTTTTTTTTGAGCAAACAGAAAATATATATTAATAACTAAGAAGCGTTAAGTACATGATTTCATAAGATGCGTCACGAAGGACACATTGGTTCCCTAGGCTTGCCAACAGTTAGCAAATTTCAAAAAATAATAATTTTTCATCAGTAGCAAGTTCAAGTATTTTCCTATCCATAAAACATATTATATCACTTGGAGGTCAAATAAAAAAAAATTTATTGCCCCCATGAAAATTACTTCTTCCAGCTGCTCCCAAAACTTGATTTCCCATACTGAGGCAATTTTTTGCTAGTTGATGAGTTGTCCTATTCCTCTGCCTGAAGGTGTGCCGGAGGATAACCTTCTGGGGGTGCATTAACCACCTGCAATCATTCACAACCATATTAAATATATTATTACCGTCATGTATGGCCTGGATTACCTCCGTGCAATCTGTCTCTATTCCAAAAGGGAAAAGATTTCAATCCGTTGCTGTTCTGAGACCTTTTCTTAGGGCTTTCAATTCTGCTGCTAGTGAGCCATAGCATGAGTCAATTTTGTAAAACCAACCACCCAATTACCATTGGCATTCCTGATAACACCACCTAAGCTACAACCTTGGTTATAGTTATTGAAATTGGCATCAACGTTTAGTTTAAACCAACCCCCTGGAGGTTTGTTCCAATTGATTTTAATGAGTAATTTCCGAGGGCTTATAGAGTGTTTTTCCGTGAGTAATTTGAATTCTGTAGCCCTCTGCATAATAAGAGAATCATTGATGGGGTTGGTAGTGTTATTGTGGTTGTTATTATTTCTATTAATCCAAGTGTGCCAAATGATAAAGGAAAAATAGAGTTCCAGTCTAAGAGCGTGTTATTAATAGGATAGTTGAGGTCTCTTATTTGGATGAGCCAATGGTCACCATTTAAACTATTGTGGTTTTGCCATTAGAGACAAGCCCAGAATTTTTCAACGGCTTTGCATTCTAGGAAAATATGTTTTATGGATTCAATATTGGGACCTTTACAGATGGGACAGGAAGGGTCAATGTTAAGCCCAATCTGTGAAAGGTATTTCTTACAGGGGATTCGATCATGAAGACATTGCTAAAGAAAAAACTTTATTTTATTGGGGCAATCTAGTTTTCAAATCAAGTGAAATCTAAGTTAGTGTTTTTTGATGTTTCTAGTAGAGTATAACAAGACCTATTTGTGAACATACCCTTCACATTGAGAGACCAAATAGGTAAATCATTAGAGGGGCCTTTTAAGAGGTTGTACCACTTGTATCAACGTTGATGCTCCTTCTTTGCATTTAGTGACCATGTACCTAACAATTCTTTTTTTAACATAGTAAATCTTGTCTCTTTACTATATTTATATTGTTAAATAGAAACACATAGTATAATATTTCTAAATGGTGGGCTTTGAATGGTCCCAGTACCAAGACATTATTATTTGATTTGCTTAAAAATATTATTGAAATCAGGATTGCTGTCAAAAATCTCATTTGGCTAACCTCTTAAGACCTTGTCAAAACTTTTTGATAACTATCAAAGCCGCATATTATTTTGTTTGTACAAAACATCCATCAATAACCAGAAAAGTCTATTTGTAAATACAATGAACTGTAGCACAATAAAAATTAGGGAACCGAATGGGAAAAAAGTTAATTACAGTCAAGTACTACAACCGAACAACAAAGGAAAACTATGCTTCATTAGTAAATATATAAATTATCAAATATAAAAGAAATAATTGAAAAAACCATTGAGTCTATGTACATGTACTACTAAATAAAAAAAAAAACTCTTATTATATCTTATAACATCAGGTTGAGGAGTAAACAGAGTTCTATGCCATAATGATATAAGAAAGTGCTGCAAAATTGATTTTTAAGGACAACTTGTGATGAGATTCATATCAAACAAACTTTCACTGATTTAATTCCAAACCAAATGGAGATTCAAAAAAAGAATCTAACAAAAGAAATAAAAGGCATCCTTGAGAAAAAGAACCAGTATTTTGAAGAAAAGTCCTAAATATTAAAGCTAAAACATCTAATATTGTCAAATTTACCTCAAATCGCAACTATTACATTCATTTTTCTCTAATTGTAATTTAAGCAATCCCTGAACATTATGAACAAAACCAGAAGAAACACACTTAACAAATAAGCTGATGAACCTTATAAGGGCAAAAACTACTAATAGATCGAAAGACCAAAGTCTCCCTCAATTTTTCGTCTCCAAAGTTGGTTTATGAAAGGGATTAGGGTTTTAGGTACAAAAGGTTATTCTCCTCGGTAAGATCACTTGAAAGGATGGAGCTCCATAAATGTCACGACCCACACTACCATGTCGTGATGGTGCCTATCGTGGTACTAGACCAGCCGACTCACTACCCAAACACACAATATTTCATTTCAAAATATTTACTTTTCAGCTATTTAACGATAAAACTTTCATAAGAAATTTAAAACAAGGAAAAAAAATACGGAAAATAAGGTCTGACATCGGGTGTCACTAGTCATGAGCATCTATGATACATGTCTGATAATACTAAGACCAATACAGTCTGAAAAATCCAATAAAATAG
This sequence comes from Nicotiana knightiana, assembly GCA_005239525.1. NCBI lineage: Eukaryota > Viridiplantae > Streptophyta > Magnoliopsida > Solanales > Solanaceae > Nicotiana > Nicotiana knightiana. The sequence continues at coordinate 78,134 of ML391365.1, forward strand.
CTATAGTAAGATAGGAGGAAGAAAAGCAGGGCTGCGATCGCCATGCAGCTACCTTGCTCACTCCAACAAAGATCCGCGACGGATGAATCAACACTCGTTCGAACGTCTAGTAACACATAGATCTGCACACAATGTGCAGGGAGTAACGTGAATACGCCGATGCAGTAAGTAACAACCCTAAATAAAGGCTAAGCAGCAGTGACGAGCAGTAAAACACATAAAGATCATAGTGTGAAATCTCAGTGAAACAACATACTTTCAAATCAGTGTTTGAGTCAAATCATCTCGTAAAAATCCAGTTTCGGTAAAAATCATTTAAAGATATTTTTCAACAGTTTAGATAGAGGCTCAATGAAAAAATAGAGTGAAAATAATGAAGTCATAGACAGCCCTTCGGGCAAAATATCACTCATAAACAGCCCATCGGGCAAGCCTCATGGTCACTCATAAACAACCCCTCGGACATACCTCACAATCACTTGTAACAGCCCCCTGGGCATACCTCACCATAACTCATGTCTCCCAGTCACTCGGCACTCGGTACACGCACTCGGTAGGTAACTGCGCTCACTGGGGGTGTGTACACACTCGGGGAGGGGGGGGGACTCCTTCAACCCAAGCGCTATATCAAGCCAAATCATGGCATCAATCATTCAGGCCCTCGGCCTATAATAAATATGCTGCGGCGTGCAGCCCGGTCCCATAAATATCCTCACAAATCATGCCATCGGCCTCACTCAGTCATAAACCTCACAAGCCACTCACGCATTTCAATTAAAACAGGGAACTCAGCCCAAAACAACTTTCATATGTATCAAAACAAACTAGTAAAATTGAGTTAGTAGTAAACAAGTTTAATCATGACTGAGAATAGATTTCTAGTTGAAACCAGTGAGAGGATGGTAATAAAAAGTCCCATGAGGGTCCAAACAGTACTGGAACAAGGCCCAAACATGGCATTCAATCCAATTATACGAATTATTTCTAAAACACATAGATATTATACAATTTCAAACAAAATATGCAACTCTACAGTTGCTACGGGATGGACCAAGTCACAATCTCTAACGGTGCACGCCCACACGTTCTTCACCTAGCATGTGTGTCACCTCATGATAGTAAAATGATACGAAATCCCGGGTTTCATACCCTCAGAACTAGATTTACAATCGTTACTTATCTCAAACCGAACAAATCTCTAACCCGCGATATTCTTGCCTCTCGACTCGGCCTCCAAGTGCTCTGAATCTAATCAAAATCAGTAAATTACCATCAATATACGCTAACAGAATGAATTCCACATTTAAAACTATCAAATTAGACAAAAATCCCGAATTCGGCTCAAAGCCCATTCACTCACGAGTCCAACCATACCAAATTTATCAAAATTCGACCTCATATGACCCCTCAAATCTCCACAACAAACTCTCCAATTCCCAAGCCCTAATCCCCTCAATTTCATCCCTAATAGATACTAATTACATGCTTAAATAACTAAAAATTACCACAATCACAAGTATTAAGCTCAAGTAACTTGCCTCAATGAAAACCCTCTTGATTCCCCCTTCAAAATTCTCCAAAAAGCTCCAAATCCAAATAGAAATTGTGAAGAATAACCAAAAGTTCGCAAAGTGTTCCTTATATACCTTCTGCCCAGGCATCTCACGCCTGCGGCCATTTTCTCGCATTCGCGCGACCGCACCTACGGTCCAAGCGATGCACCTGCGGAAACCACTTATACGCCTATACATCGCACATGCGCATCATCCCTCGCACTTGTGGGCTTGCAGGTGCGGCCAACTTTCGCACCTGTGCTCAAGGCCCAGCCTTCTAACTACCGCATCTCCGACCCCCTTTCTGCACCTACGACATTCGCACCTGCGCTCCCCTTCCGCAGGTGCGAAACACTAGAAGAATTTGCACCAGGAGATTTTTCAGCAACTCTTCAACAGCAAAAACCCATCCGCTAACCATCTGAAGCACACCCGAGGCCCTCGGGACTACGAACTAAGTTGAGCCTTCGGAACACTCAAACAACATTAAAACACCAAATCAACCTCGGATTCAAGCCTAAGAATTCCTAAACTTTCAATTTCTACAAATGATGCCGAAACCTACCAAACCTCGTCAGAATAACCTCAAATTTTGCACACACGTCAAAAATGACACTACGAACCTATTCCAACTCCCAAAATTCCATTCCGACTCCATTATGAATTTTTTCACTGCCGACCGAAAATCACCAAATTCCTAATTTCGCCATTTCAAGCCTAATTCTACCACGGACCTCCAAATTATATTCTGAACACGCTCCTAAGTCCAAAATCATTTACAGAGCTATTCGAACCATAAAAATCCCAATACAAGATCGTTTACTCATAAGTCAACATTCGGTTGACTTTTCCAACTTAACCTTCTAAAATAGAGACTAAGTGTCTCATTCCACTCCAAAACCACTCCAGACCCGAACCAACCAACCCGATGCAACATAATAAAGCTGAATAACACATAAAGAAGCAGAAATGGGGAAAACGGGGTTATAACTCTCGGAACGACCGACCGAGTCGTTACAATAAAGTTTCTAGAAAAAGATGGAACTTTGGGCTATTTCCATTGCTGGAATATATTTAAGATTATTGTGTTCATCGAAAAGCTTGAACTGTGTTTTAGGGGATTTTCCATAGAATGTACCTTGAACCGGGTAAGAGTATTTTGTTTCTTAGAGTAGAGTAGTACTTAGAAAATAAAGGAGAAGAAATGATGTGATTCGCACCTTTTGACTTGTTTGACGGTTGCATACTTAGGTTATGGCATGTGTTTCACCTTCCCATGATTTTAAATATATGATGATGCCTTGGTAAAAATGAATAGCATGTGTTATGACTCCTATATATCATTTGCTTGACTTATGTTCATGTTGTGCATAATGCTTAATATTTCTCTTAATAAGACCGTCCTTAGTGAGCCATGTGTTAAATGAGTTCTTTGTATAGTCCATGTTATTGCATTTGAGTCTAGAACTTGCCCGAAATGTGAATTGAAACGAAATCCTAGGTGTTGCTCAGTTTGAAAAGTGATGTTAGGCTTTCTTTGATCTTTTGAGTTTTGTTGCTTATCACAAATAAAATCATCTCTAGTTTATCCTTTTGAGCCTATAAGCCTTTCTTTTGGAACCCTCATTACAAGCCTCTCCCATTTTGTTCTAAGTTGAATCATTTTTTATCCTTATACCTCTTAAAGCACTTGAATTGTAAAGAAAGCGCTAGAAAGAAGTAATGAGGAACTTGGGGCAGTTTTTGAGTGGAACAAATAGAAGGAAGAAAGGAGAACTTGTATTTTAAATAAAAACCAATAGCGGCAAGGAAAAAGAAAAAAAAGAAAAAAAAAGAGTAGTAAGAAAAAAATAGAATAAAATAAAATAAAGGCATCTTGTTGTTGCTAGTGGTGTGAGTTAAATAGTGCTTAAAGAAGAAGGAAACATATTCTGGATTGAGCTATCTTGTGATGATTGAAGTGGATTGAAGAAATTTGCGCGTAAAGTTAAATACAAGATGTGCTAAAGTGCTTAGGAGAGTTAGGCACTATGTCCTAAATATACCCTACCCGATTCTTAGTCACATTACAACTATAATAAAGTCCTAGTTGATATTACATCGAGCGAGCCAACATTAGTAGAGATTTACATAATGAGCATGTGACTTCTCTGAAAGACTGAGTAATTTTCTTCATGTGGAGTTCTTAAAATATATTCGATCATGTGATTGGGATGTGTGGACTGCTTACTTTTTTGTTTTTATTGTGAGGGCGTGTGGTTTGATAAAGGATAGGTAACATTATTATACTTCTCTGTTAGATTAAATATTCAAGCCTTGGGGTGAATTGTGACATTGAGTTAGTTTTCGAGGCTAGGATTGTTATAATCATGTTGTTCATGTGTTGAATATGTAGAAATTGGTCATAATTACGGGAAGTGTATTTTGACTACATATGCTAAAGCTTAATTGTCACTATCAACCATAGTCGTGGGTATAGTGTGTCGTCAATGTGTGGCTTGTTGGGTACTTGACGATGAAGTGTTTAGTTGGTTGACTCGAGGGCGAGCAACATTTAAGTGTGTGTTATGTTGTGCTATAATTTCATATATTTTGACGTTATTCACCTACTTGTTTGTTGTTTAGATGCTAATTCGAGCGATAATTGAGTGTATTCTACGTATAGGAACACTTTGATATGAAGTGGACAAAAGTTGCACGAAATGGTACCTCTAAACTACAAAATAGAGCAATAAAGAAGACATGCAAGGAAATGAAAAAGTCACAGCCTTAAACAGTGCAAGGCTTTATCCATAGAACTGTCATTGGCGCCTCGCAAGGTAATGTTGGCGCCTCTGATGGCGCCTTGCTATGTAGTTTGGCGCCTCTGACAATGCCCCGCGCCAACGATGCTTGTCCGAGCCACTTTTATTTTCTCATTAAAGTTGGACCCGTAAACCTCAACTCCACCTTATAAATACCTCATAAACTTAGTTTTTAGAGGGGTTAGATATTATTGGAAATGCAAAAGGCTACAAAATACTCTGGAGCGCGATCATAAGGGTTTTACTCTCCGTTCTTCTTTACTCTGTAGTTTAATGCGTTTGAAATAACTATGATTGTTTTTATACAATTATGAGTAGCTAAGCTCTCTAATCTAGGGTTTGATGGAACCTTTTGGAGGATGAATTCTTGTTACGTTTTAATATAATTTTGCCTTTGAATATTCCTACTTGTTCAACTACGTGTTTATTGTTATTGATTGAATGGCCATAAATTGACTGTGCCTATTTATTATGTATTGCTTGAGAAAGAGTACATATTTAGGTTGTTGTCGAACTATGTCACTCTCAAGGTATATGAGAGATCAATACGGCGGGTTTAAAACAGGATTAGTGATAATGAAGCTTTGACGTGATCATAGTGAGCGGTGAAAAAGTGTGAGCTAGCGTAATTCGAAAGAATATGACTAGTACGTTATTGTAGTTGCTCGAGAGAGAGAATTACGATAAGTCGAGTGCTCATGATCAGTAGAGAATACCTAGGCGAAATTGTAGGAGACGTAGTAGGAAGGATTCCGACAATTGCGAAAATCATAACTCTAGGCTTTTCCAATCTTGTCTCCAACCCTTAGCATCCCTAATTGTTAATTTACTACTTTAATTTGTTAGTTAATTAGTTAGACATAAGAATCTTAATATTTATAACTTAGGAATTGTTCGAGCTTGTCTTCTTTGTGATATTGAACAGTTATAGTAAAACCTTAGTTCTTTTTAGGATTCGACTCCGAATTCTTAGACTGGATTGTATTTGCAGCGACCACTTATCCTTTTTAGGACTAGAGTTAGACGTGATCAGTCAACGACAAAGGAATTATAAGAGCTCAAAGTTTTATTTCACCAAAAAACAGTCGTTTGTATACAATTTTTCATACAAATCAGCTAATCAATAAATTCATATAATTATTAATTCTATCGCTACTTGTACGATAAAATAATCAAACTAATATAGTGTAGCATAGAGTAATCTAAAGCACACAACATTAACAAGATGGGGTCTAAATTTCAGGGATAAAAGAACTTACCTGTTGAAGAATATAGCTTTTCTACTGGAAATAGTTAATGCAATCACAAATTTTGTGGATGAAACTGATCTTCCTTCATTCTTCAATCTTTGTTGTGCAATTTTTTTTTATGCTTGAACGGGTACTTTGACGGAAGAAATGGAGAAAAAGGGGAGAAGAAAGGGAAATGACAGACCGTTATAGAGAAGGTGCAATAAATGTGCCGCATTTTTTGAGAAAAAGATAAAAGGCGCTATACACGCAACGCACCATCAGTACAATGAAAAGGCTGCAACAGAATGTTATCAAATCAGCAGCAGGTATAGAAGACTCATCGATAGCAAAGCACCTTAGTATAACTTTTTCATTGATATTGAAGGTGTATTCTCTGTACAGCGACTTCAGAGTATTAAGAATTTAACCGTTTATCTAATTTTAGACGTTAAATACGTACACTGAAATCTTGTTGTGGTGTTCACATTTTCAACATTTATGAAAACTAATTCTGTGCTTACCATTTATTAGAAATTGGCAAAATTGTGCCTCATTTAACACTAAATTAAATAACTTTAAATACGTACACTGAAATCTTGTTGTGGTGTTCACATTTTCAACATTTATGAAAACTAATTCTGTGCTTACCATTTATTAGAAATTGGCAAAATTGTGCCTCATTTAACACTAAATTAAATAACTTTAAATACGTACACTGAAATCTTGTTGTGGTGTTCACATTTTCAACATTTATGAAAACTAATTCTGTGCTTACCATTTATTAGAAATTGGCAAAATTGTGCCTCATTTAACACTAAATTAAATAACTTTAAATACGTACACTGAAATCTTGTTGTGGTGTTCACATTTTCAACATTTATGAAAACTAATTCTGTGCTTACCATTTATTAGAAATTGGCAAAATTGTGCCTCATTTAACACTAAATTAAATAACTTTTGGTTTTCGTCATCCACTGCTGCCATACTGGTTTTTATTGCCATTCAACTGATAATCTACCAGCAGGATTACCCTGAGCCCAAAAGCTGAACAGGTTCACCCGATTGTTGCCAAAGTATTTCTATTTTCGCCACCATAGAGCTTGTTAGATAATAACGAGGGGCGAAAACAAGTTGGGTACCTTTTTGATGCAGGGGAGATCGTTGAACTCACCTCCAAAGGAATTATCCCAAGTGAAACTTTGAATCTCTTGAAAACAAAGTTAGAATTTCACGAATTAAGTGTCTTTTATCCTTGTGTGGTTTTTTTTGGAAGCAAAAAGGAAGTTTCTGTTTTTCTCTTTCTTATCTGAGAAGAAGGAAATTTACGTGATATATATAAAAGAGAAATTAACCACATTAAAAAACTGATTAACCCATCACTATTTAACTGTGTATGGTGGTTTTTTTTTTGAGTAACTTACTTTTACCTTATCTCTTTTAGATGGGTCGGGTCAACCCACATGGAGCGACCTGAGATCCAAACTCAATATCCAACATCTCCCACTTCGCTCATGGTGGGCTATACCCGAACCAATTTTATGTCATTAACACACGTAATTCATACAGACAAATAGTTCGTACGACCTGCGAGCATTAAGAGCTATAGTATTTCAAACTCATTAAAGTTGTACTAAAGCTCCATGTAGAAATTCAATCACACATGGAAAGGATGCATTACCAACATGAGGATCTTACTATTCGCAATATCCCAGACGTCATTCGCTACTCCAGTAGTAGTTATTTGATCCCTCATCCTCGGAAGACGTGAACTCGAGTTTAAATATGACATTGTACCCACAATTACACTCAATACCCTCATGATAAGTGTAATGCTCGATCTGTAAATACAAACTATTACGAATTTTAGTTGTCTTCTCTTTCCACTCGAATCTATTCATTCTAGATCAACTACTTTTCTAGACATGCATTGCATTGTCGAATCGCTCATTGCTATTATTGTTATGCTAAAGTAGCAACGTCGATTGGCTCTTCAAGATACAGTAAAAGGGCAAAGAGTATTTCAATAAAAGTTAATCTAACTTTTCGGGATCTTACACAATGAAGAAGCATGGATCCATTCTTCTATTATCTCATTGGTCGCTAGCACAAGCGATTTGGTATGAAACACATGTTACGGTGTTCTCACGTTATATTGGCGCGTGTTTCTTATTCTTTTAATCATTCAACACCGTACAGATCTTGGTCTAGACACCTTCCAGTGTCTAACCTGAGTTTCTCACTTCAATAATCCTCAAACCATCTTCTTAGAGAAACTCACATCTGACTTACAAAACAAGTCATAATCGAATAGTGAAATTTGTAAGTTGTCAAGAACGACCTCTACAAGTAAATATAACCCTGCATTATCGAAGGTTCTATAAGGTCTCATATCTTCACGATTCTTAACGTAAGAGGCGATTGTTCGTGTGAGAGAACCAATCTCGTGACTTGTTCGACACACTTTATCAATAAAAACATTCATCACATACATACGATATATAAGCATAATTCAAGAGTCAAATATTGATGAGCATATTATAGTACTAAAGTCATTTTACAATATATAAATATGTTCATATCCTTCGCAAACCTACAGCCACAACATGTTTCTCAAATAGGTCTCTAGATATCGCCTTTGTAAAAGGATTAGCTATCATGCTTTGCATAAGAACATACTTTAAATTTATCTCTCCACTTGCTACCATGTCTCTTACAAAGTTACACTTGATGTCAATGTGTTCGGTCTTACTGTGATACTTAGGATCTTTTGTATATGCAATAGCTTCTTGAATATCACAATATAGAGTCATGGGACCCTGAGAGTTCTTTGTAATATCCAAATGCTCAAAGAATCTCTTCAACCAAACAGCTTCTTGTACTGCAGACGCACAAGCCACGAACTCAGCTTCCATTTTTCAAAGGGTTGTACAGGTTTGTTTCTTAATTTTCCATGATATATCACCACCATTAAGTAAGAAGGCATAACCGGATGTTGATTTTCTATCACTGCGATCCCCAGCCTAATCAGCATCTATATATCTTCTCAAGTATAAATCATTCCACTATAACATAGTGAATAATCTGTAGTTCCCTTCAAGTATTGGAAAATTCTCCTCACACCTTTCCAATGATATCTTCCAGGATTGGATTGATACCTGCTTACCAGACCTACCACATACTAAATGTCTGGGCGAGTACACATCATAGCGTACACCAAGCTCCCGACAACACTTGAATATGGAACTAAAGACATGTTTTCCTTTTCATTTTTGTCTTGGGACACATTTCAAGGCTTAAAGTTTCACCTCTCTCTATAGGAGTATCCATGGATTTGCAACTATTCATGCGAAAACACTCCAAAATTTTCTTTATATAAGTTTCTTGAGATAGAAATAACTTTTTGGAACGGTCTCTTTGGATCTTAACTCCAAGGATATAGTCTGCCTCGCCCATATCTTTCATGTCAAATGACTTTGAAAGCCATGACTTGATAGTTTTCAAATACTCCAAATTGTTTCCGGCCAATAAAATATCGTCCACATAAAGAGAAAGAATTACAAACATTCCATTGGACTTCTTCACATAAATGTAATGGTCTTTATTGATCATGGTGAAATCATATGAGATCACATCCTTGTGAAATCTCAAATATCATTGCCTTGAAAATTGCTTCAGGCCATAAATAGATCTTTTCAATTACCAGACCTTCTTTTCTTGGCCTTTAACGATGAAGCCTACAAGTTGTTCTATGTAGATTTCTTCGTTTAGTTCTGGATTGAGAAAAGTTGTCTTCACGTCCATTTGATGTAATTCCAAATCCAAACGTGCAAAAATAGCCAAAAGTAAGCGAATTGAGGTAAACTTCACAATTGGTGAAAATGTTTCCTCATAATCTATTCCAGCTTCTTGAGTAAAGCCTTTTGCCACCAATCGTGCCCTGTATCTTTCTATTGACCCATTTTCTTTGTGTTTAACTTTGAGAACCCATTTGTTAATGGCTCTACGCACAGGCAGAAGGTCAACTAGATCCCAGACTTTGTTGGTTTTCATGCACTCTAATTCTTCTTTCATTTCTTTCATCCACTCATCTTTTTTAGGACTCGATAAAGCCTCAGTCACAGACTTCGGCTCATCCATTTCTGTGGGAGATACCAAGAAAATATAATCTTAAATTTCATAAGTACGTTTGGGTATTTTTCCTGGCACTCTTTCGTAATGAAAATTCAGGCTCGTCAGAAGGATTTTGGAATTGAGAGTTCCCACTCCCACTGGAATCAAGAATAAGATCTTGATCAATTTTATTATCAACTGTGTCAGAAGACACTTGATGACTATCTTAGTTCAACATTTAATAAAGGAGGCTCTCCATTATTTACCTCGTCCTTCTTTGGAAAATCATTTTTCAGAAATGTGACATCTCGTGATTCAATCTCACTAACACTTCCATCCTCTAATTCACCAATGAAAACATACCCTTTGGAATGTTCTGAATATCTTATAAAGATACATTTCTTGCCTTTGGACCTAATTTACTGTTACAACCCATATTCACGTACGTTGGCTCATGCCATAACTTAATCAACGTAAACACGAGAAGATATTATCTTTGAGATGATAATAAGTTAATTCTATTGATCTTAAATGATATAAGAGTGTATAAGAGTGATTAACACGTATTAGAAGTTAAACGAATCAAGGATGTTGTAACTCGTATTTTTGGGTAAACCTAGGGGTGCTTTATATTCTCAAGAAGTCTTGTTTTAAGGTATTTGAATCAAATAATATCCGTATCATAATATTGAAGTCAAACGAGTTATGAAACAAAAGTCGACAAGAGTTGTCGCAACTTAGGTTCATAGTTTTACTTAAACTTTAGGTAAAATTTTATTAATCTTTTCTCCCAATCTACTTGAAATTACAGGGTGATCTACCCACCAAATTGAATATCTATGAGTCTAGTTTCCAACACATTAAACCTCTTATCAATACGACGTTGGAGTAGAGAGATATAGATATTTTCGCGAGACTGCAAAAGCTGCTAGGTGACAAGTAGGTGGGTCACCTGCTTGGTTAAATGATAGCCCAAAAAGAGGACCTTTTGGGTCATCCAAAGAGCCCATTAAAAGGCTTATCTCCTGAAATATATCCCTCATTATATTTCACAAACAACCATACCTAAACCCCTGCAAACTTCCTCCCAAAAGTTATCTACAAACCCTAATTGATTTTCCCTCTCTTTCAAGTTCAAATTGAGGGTAAACCCTAGAGTTTGAAGAACCAAGATAAGAGCTGAGTTATCCAGAAAGTAAGATGAGTTTAATGCTCTATTTCATCCATTTATTTGTGCTGTAAATTCATGGTAATTCGTTTTATACTTGTAAGAACTCACGGGACGGTGATCGAAAGTCGTGAGTTCGAGTTATTCACTGGTAGAGGACTATTTTGTGTTGCTGTTGGAATGCGTATTTTACTATTGTATTGTAGAGTTTTGGAGAAGGAAGGTTGTGGAGAAACACCATATAGATGTAGTTTTGTGGGCTGGTCGTTCGTCGTAACATTTCCGGGTCGTTTGATACGACTACGGTGGTCGTCTTATGTATGAAGTTATTAGGTTGTGTGTGGACTGTTTTGGGAGGCTCAATTTGATTATTATCGATGTTGTTTGGGCTGTTTTGTGATTGTTTTTACTTGTGTGAAGTCATATATATAAGGTAGGTGCTGTCCGTTTCATTGTAAAATAGGTTATGGTCGATACACAATAGCTATGACGCTTAAATGATAACGATAGTGTCGTTTCTCTTATTGTACACTAAGGAGTCGTGACAATTGCATAGCTTGAGATTGGGGCAGTATATACAAGGTATGTTAGGCTATCCCTTTCCTTCTTTTGTACGACTCCGATTGTACATAATTCAATGAACGAGCTTCCAAAGATACTCTACTCTTAGAAGCTAGCAGTACTTACATTGTTTCCCTTCGTATGGAACAATTGATGTTGAGGTTGCTCCTCTTATTCTTATGTTATCAATGTTGTTGGTACTTCCTGATTCTTTTAAGATTCTTGATGAATAGTTAGTCCTAATAACGAGTAAGGATAATATCGACCTTACGTCACTCCGAAATGTTTAGAACATGATTCCAATGAGTTCTACATGCATTATATATATATATATATGTATATATTTTACTCTACCGAGCCGCACTATAGTCGGCCGGGTATGGCACCTATTGTGCAACAACTGATCAGTTGGGTTTACCGAGTCCTCTTTGAGGCGGGGTATGATACGATGATGATGATGCCCACAGAGGCAGATGTTGATACGATAATGATGATGCCCTCAGAGGCGGATGTTTTTAAAAGATTATGTGTATATATATGTATCATGTATTTCATGTTACTGTCTCTTAGAAGCACTCAGATGTTACAGGTTGTATCTTCTCTACCTCTCTCTACATTATTGTTCATATTTATATCGACCTGCCTTACATACTCAGTACATTATTCGTACTGACGTCCTTTTTATTTGTGGACGTTGCATGTCGTGCTGCAGGTCCTGATAGACAGGTAGACGCATTTCCCCCACCACAGTAGGCTTTCCAGTTCAGCGGTTATAGGCGAGATCCCTTCTCCGGACTTGCCGTGGTCTTGGTATGCATTTTTGGTTATAGATATTATGGGTATGTCGGGGCCCTGTTCCGACTATGTTGCATTACTTATGCTCCTTTAGAGGCTCATAGACAGGTGTCGGCTTATGTATAGTTTGGTATGCCTTGTCGGATGATTTTTGTTATATAGTCTTTCATGGAAGTGTGGTAGCTCCTAACTTATATGTAGTTTCTTGGAAGTCTTGTTATCCCATGTTATCCATGTTCATTCTATTATCTATCATTGTTTGGTGTTCATAATCCATATCAACCACTTATATTGATCTCGTCGGCCCTTAAAGATAATAAGAAGATTAGATAAAATGTACGTTGGTACTCGGCAAGTATTGGCCCGGGTACTAGTCATGATCCTCCAGTTTGGGTCGTGACAAACTTGGTATCAGAGCAAGTATGTCCTAGGGTTTGTCTATGAGTCGTGTCTAGTAGAGTCTTGATTATTGATGTGTAGCATGCCACATTTATAATCAGGAGACTACATGACATCTAGGGTTCATACCTTCTTCATAAATCTAGATCATGCGTAGAGTTGAGTCCTTAGTGTTGTATCTAATATTAACCTTGTTTTCTTTCAGCGATGCCTTCGACTTGGAAGCAATCGATTAGTAGAAGACTTGATATAGCTGCGGGAGGGGGTACCAGTCAGGTGCCTCAAGCCAGAGTAGGCCAAAGTGAGGCTCAGAGTGAGATGTCGTCTCATACCTCATCTACTCCATCTCATCTAGAGGATATTAGGAGGAACCCAGCACCACCAGTTCCTCCGTCTGGCCCTACAGAGCAGGATATGCGGAGTGCGGTGCAGTTGTTGACTAGCTTGGTAGCTGCTCAGGCTCAGAGGCAGAATATCGGTGTTGTTGATAAACCGGATAGTACGAGAGTTTGTGATTTTATTAATCTAGACCCTCCAGTGTTTACCGGATCAGACCCCAAGGAGTACCCACAAACTTTTATTGACCAGGTTCATCGTACACTACGGGTTATGCATGCTACAGATACATAGGCAGCAGAGTTGGCTTCATATCGGTTACAGGATTTAGCAGTTTTCGGGTATGATAGTTGGGAGAGATCCAGGTATCTGAATGCCCCTCCAGCTATGTGGAAGGAATTTTCTGAGGCCTTTCTTCGTCACTATTTTCCCGTTGAGATACGACGAGCTAGAGCTGATAAGTTCTTGAACCTTAGACAAGGTAATATGAGTGTGCGAGATGGCATGCAGTTTGATTCTTTAGCAAGTTATGCTCCTCATATGGTGGCCGAGATGAGTGATAGGGTGCATATGTTCGTGAACGGGTTGGGACCACATCTGATAAATGAGTGCACCACAGCCCCTTGGTGGAGGGCATGGATATTTCCCGTATTCATGCTTATGCTCAGACCCTAGAGGATCATAAGCGCCAACAAAGGGAAGATAGGGAGCAGGATAGGGGCCAGCATAAGAGGGAGAGGTTTTTAGGGTATTCTCATGACTTTAGAGGTAGTGTTAGGCCCCAGTTTTCGAGGAGTTCGGCGCCACCTGTAGCTAGTGCTCCTCCATAGTTTCAAAGGCCTCGGTATGATCGATTTACATATTCTGGTCCAGGTCAGAGTTCGCGGGCATCAGGCTCGCAATATCATAGGGATACTAGTCAGTCGAGACTCCCAACACCCCGTTGTGGTCAGTGTGGCAAGGCCCACTTTGGACTGTGCCATCGAGGTTTTGATGCGTGCTACTCTTACGGACAGCCTGGCCATATGAAATGGGATTGTCCTAATAGAGAAGGTGGTGGTATGGCTCAGCCAACTGGATCTGTGTTTGGTTCTTCCTCATCAGTTCGACCTCCAGCATGGGGTTTTCAGCAGTCGATAGGTCGTGGTAGAGGTAGAGGTGCAGTGCCGAGTTCGAATGGTTCTCAAAATCGAACCTACGCTCTAGTAGGTCGACATGATCTTGAGTCGTCTCAGGATGTTGTTACATGTATATTGTCTATGTTTTCTTACGATGTATATGCGTTAATTGATCCGGGATTGACATTATCATATGTTACACCTTTTGTGGCTAATAAGTCTGGCGTTGAACCTGAATTGATAAGTAAACCACTTGCGGTATCTACTCTGATAGGAGATTCTACGATTGCTAGAAGGATATATAAAGGTTGCACAGTGATGATTTGTAGTCGTCAATCCTCGGCAAATTTATTTGAATTAGAAATGGTTGATTTCGACGTGATAATGGGAATGGACTGGTTGGCCTCATGCTATGCAAATGTTGATTGTCGTACGAAGATGGTTAGGTTTCAATTTCCTAATGAACCTGTCATCGAATGGAAAGGGAACATTGCTATGCCGAAAGGTAGGTTTATTTCCTATCTTAAGGCAAGGAAGATGATCTCAAAAGGGTACATTTATCATCTCGTTCGCATTAGGGATGCAGAGACAAAGCCGCCTACTCTACAATCAATCCCAGTGGTCAATGAATTTCCAGATGTTTTCCCAGATGAACTTCCAGGACTTCCACTGGAAAGGGAGATTGATTTTAGCATTGATGTATTGCCTGACACTCAAACCATATCTATTCCTCCATATAGGATGGCCCCGGCAGAGTTGCGCGAGTTAACGGCGTAGTTGAAGGAATTGCTGGATAAGGGCTTCATTAGGCCTAGCACCTCATCTTGGTGTGTGCCAGTCCTGTTCGTGCGGAAGAAAGACGGGTCGTTACAGATGTGTATCAACTATCGATAGTTGAATAAGTTTACTATAAAGAAAAAGTATCCACTTCCAAGGATTGATGACCTGTTTGACCAACTCCAGGGTGCCAAGTATTTTTCCAAGATTGACTTATGTTCAGGGTATCATCAGGTGAGGTTTAAGGAGAAGGATATTCCAAAGACGGCCTTCCGAACAAGATATGGGCACTTTGAGTTCTTGGTGATGTCATTTGGGCTAACAAATGCCCCAGAAGCTTTTATGGATCTCATGAATACTGTATTCAGGCCATATCTTGATGTGTTCGTGATTGTATTCATTGATGACATTTTGGTGTATTCTCGTTCGGAGGCGGAACATGCGGGCCACTTGAGGATAATATTACAGACGTTTCAGGATCGTAAGTTATATGCTAAGCTCTCCAAATGCGAATTCTGACTGAACTCGGTAGCATTCCTTGGCCATGTGATAATTGACGAGGGTATTAGTGTCGACACTCAAAAGATCGATGTAGTAAAGAATTGGCCGAGACCTACAACAGCATCAGAAGTCCACAGCTTCCTGGGTCTAGCAGGATATTATAGGAGATTTGTAGAAGGGTTTTCCTCTATATCATTACCATTGACTAGGTTAACACAGAAAGCTACTAAGTTCCAGTTGTCTGACGCTTGTGAACGAAGTTTTCAGGAGTTAAAGAATCGATTGACATCTGCGCCAGTGCTCACTCTCCCATAAGGAACAGAAGGTTATGTGGTATATTGTGATGCCTCAGGTATAGGTTTGGGGTGCATATTGATGCAACATGGGAAGGTGATTGCTTATGCATCAAGACAATTGAAGAAGCATGAAAAGAATTACTCGAACCATGATTTGGAAATGGATGCAGTAATATATGCTTTGAAGATATGGTGGCACTACTTATACGGCGTCCATGTTGACATCTACACAGACCACAAGAGCTTACAATACATCTTCAAGCAGAAGGAGTTGAATTTGAGGCAGCGTAGGTGGCTTGAATTACTGAAAGATTACGATGTTGAAATATTGTACCATCCCGGTAAAGCCAATGTTGTGGAAGACGCTCTCAGTCGTAAGTCAATGGGAAGCTTAGTACACATTGAGGCAAGTAGACAAGGGTTGACTAATGAGCTTCATCAGCTAGCGAATATGAGAATTAGATTGTTAGACTCTGATGAAGGAGGGGTTACTGTACAGAATACATCAGAATCATCTTTGGTAGCCGAGGTAAAAGCATAGCAATATGAAGATCCTACCTTAGTACGATTGAGAGAGAGCATTCAACAGTGTAAAATTATGGCTTTTGAGATTGGAGCAAATGGGGCACTGAGATACCAGGGCCGATTATGTGTACCTGATATGGCAGGGTTGAGAGACAAGATTATGATTGAGATTCATCAATCCCGATATTCCATCCATCCGGGCTCGACAAAGATGTATCATGATGTTAAGGAGCAGTATTGGTGGGATAACATGAAGAAGTCTATCGCAGAATTTGTAGCCCAGTGTCCTAATTGTCAACAAGTAAAAATCGAACATCAGAAACCCAATGGATTGCTTCAGAATATAGAGATTCCGACATGGAAATAGGAGGTGATTTATATAGAATTCATTATTGGATTGCCTCGCTCTTATCATAAGTTTAAATCTATATGGGTGATAGTTGATTGACTTACAAAATGTGCCCATTTTATGCCAGTTAAGACAACTTACACAGCTGAAGATTATGCAAAGTTGTATATCAAGGAGATTGTTAGGCTTCATGGTGTACCGATATCTATTATATCAGACCGAGGAGCGCAATTTGCGGCTAAATTTTGGAGGTCTTTTCAGAAGGGTTTAGGCGCACAAGTGAATCTCAGCACTGCATTCCATTCACAGATTGGCGGACAAGCTGAACGTACCATTCAAACACTTGAAAATATGCTACGAGCATGTGTTCTGGATTTCAAGGGGAATTGGGATGACCATCTTCCACTTATAGAATTTGCCTACAATAATAGCTATCATTCCAGTATTAAAATGGCCCCGTACGGGGCACTATACGGGAGGAGATGTAGATCACCACTTGGATGGTTCAAAGTCGGTGAAATAGAACTATATGGGCCAGATTTGATTCACCAAGCCATTGAGAAGGTGAAACTGATACAAAAGCGGCTAAGGACGACACAAAGCAGGCAAAAGTCTTATTCTGATGTCCGACATCGTGATTTGGAGTTCGAGGTTGGTGGTTGGGTTTTCCTAAGGATTTCACCGATGAAGGGTGTTATGTGTTTTGGGAAGAAGGGTAAACTGATTCCACGGTATATCGGTCCGTACAAAATTCTCCGACGAATTGGACAGGTTGCTTATGAGTTAGAATTGCCATCCAAATTGGAATTTTTCCACCCGGTATTCCATGTATCTATGTTAAGGAAATTTATTGGAGACCCTTCTCGAGTCGTCCCTATCAAAGATGTACAAGTTACAGAGGATCTATCATATGAAGAAGTGCCAGTAGCTATATAAGATTGACAAGTCCGCAAGCTAAGAACAAAAGATGTAGCTTCCGTCAAAGTATTGTGGAGGAACAAGAACAGGGAAGAAATTACTTGGGAAGCCAAAGAGCAGATGAAGTCTAAATACCATTACTTGTTCCAGATTCAAGATAACAAGGATGCCGAGGGGATGCAGGACGCATTAGAAGGTGAAACAGCTCTATGAGGTAAGCAATAGCTTGAGAGTACTCTTCCTTAATACACAATGGTGATATACAGATAGTGTACATATCCATAATACTTTGCGTAGCCTTGAATGGCAATACGTTGGGTTTAACTGCTTGTAAGTTTGTCTAGTATCCATTTTATAGGGGAAAAATGGGCCGAAAATTTCCGTTGGAATCCACGATGAGTTAGGCTTCCCCTAAACACTTACATTTGAGGACGAATGCTCCTAATGGGGGGGAGGGTGTTAGACCCCATATTCACGTACGTTGGCTCATGCCATAAGTTAATCGACGTAAACACGAGAAGAGATTATCTTTGAGATGATAATAAGTTAATCCTATTGATCTTAAATGATACAAGAGTGTATAAGAGTGATTAACACGTATTAGAAGTTAAACGAATCAAGGATGTTGTAACTCGTATTTTTGGGTAAACCTAGGGGTTCTTGATATTATCAAGAAGTCATGTTTTAAGGTATTTGAATCATATAATATCCGTATCATAGTCTTGAATTCAAACGAGTTATGAAACAAAATTCGACAATAGTTGTCGCAACTTCGGTTCATAGTTTTACTTAAACTTTAGGTCAAATGTTATTAATTTTTTCTCCCAATCTACTTGGAATTACAGGATTATATACCCACCAAATTGAAGATATATGAGTTTAGTTTCCAACTCATTAAATCGCTTATCAATACGACATTGGAGTAGATAGATATAGACATTTTCGCGAGACTGCACAAGCTGCTAGGTGACAAGTAGGTGGGTCACCTACTTGGATAAATGATAGCCCAAAAAGAGGCAATTTCGGGTCATTCAAAGATCCCATTAAAAGGCTTATCTCCTGCAATATATCCCTCATTATATTTCACAAATAACCAGAACTAAAACCCTGCAAACTTCGTCCCAAAAGTTATCCACAAACCCTAATTGATTTTCCCTCTCTTTCAAGTTCAAATTGGGGGTAAACCCTAGAGTTTCAAGAACCAAGATAAGGTCTGAGTTATCCAGCAAGTAAGGTGAGTTTACTGATCTATTTCATCCATTTATTTGTGCTGTAAATTCATGGTAATTCGTTATATACTTGTCAGAACTTACGGAACGGTGATCGGAAGCCGTGAGTTCGAGTTATTCACTTGGATCGGACTGTTTTGTGTTGCTGTTGGGCTGTGTGTTTTACTAATTTATTGTGGAGTTTTGGAGGAGGAAGGGTATGGAGAAACACAATATAGATGTAGGTTTGTGGGCTGGTCGTTCCTCGTAATATTTCGGGGTCGTTTGACACGACTACGGTGGTCGTCTTATGTATGAAGTTATTAGGTTGTGTGCGGACTGTTTTGGGAGGCTCAATTTGATTATTATTGATATTGTTTGGGATGTTTGGTGATTGTTTTGACCTGTGTGAAGCCATATATATAAGGGAGGTACTGTCTGTTTCATCGTAAAATAAGTTGTGGTCAATACACAATAGTTACGACGCTTAAATGATAACGATAGTGTAGTTTATCTTACTGTAGACTAAGGAGTCGTGACAATTGCATAGCTTGAGATTGGGGAAGTATATACAAGGTATGTGAGGCTATCCCTTTCCTTCTTTTGCACGACTCCGATTGTACATAATGCAATGAACGATCTTCCAAAGATACTCTACTCTTAGAAGCTAGCAGTACTTACATTGTTTCCCTTCTTATGGAACAATTGATGTTGAGGTTGCTCCTCTTATTCTTATGTTATCAATGTTGTTGGTACTTCCTGATTCTTTTAAGATTCTTGATGAATAGTTAGTCCTAATAACGAGTACGGAGAATATCGACCTTACGTCACTCCGAAATGTTCAGAACATGATTCCAATGAGTCCTACATGCATTATATATATGTATCTATTTTACTCTACCGAGCCGTGATCACGCTCAACTATGTCTTACAAAATACGAAGCGGGCGTTGCAAATATAATCTGGGGTATTATGCCCAGAGTCGATCCCACAGGGAATATACATATCAATCAAGGCTATAGAATACGCAACTTTTACTCAATCAATTCTCTCAAGACTTTTTAATATAAATTGGTGATGTTTTACTAATTCTACTGACAATAATAATAACTAACAATTACTAACAATGTGTTGTAAACATTTATGATAAAGGTCTAAGGTTATGGTTTCCCACGTTGGTGAATTCCTTCTCGGATACTTCTTATAGTTTGATTCGTTGTCTCTATAAATCATGAACACTCTATCTATTATAAATCTCTCTCAAGTAATTATGATAATTTACTAGACGCACTCTCTCAAGTTACACTAGCTAGATTGCATTNAGTAGATACATAATAAATAGGAACAGCTAATTGAGGGCCCTTCAATCACCTACAACAAGAACATTGTTGAATAAATAGAGATTAATCAACCAATCAAAACTATATTAATATCACAATAAATTTATCCCCCAACGGGTTCTACCAAAACCCTAGATTAAGAAACTTAGCTACTCATATTTGTAAGAATCAATTCTAAAATAACTTGCATAATTGAACTACAAAATAACGAATAAAAGCTATAAAAATCAATGTTTGCTTCACTGAGTAATAATCCACAGGTTTTTCTTCACTTCAATGGCTTCCTCTCCCTTCAAGTTGTGTTCTTGGGTCTATTTATATGTTTGGGATAAACCCTAAACGTGTAGGAGACTTCTATTCCAATCGGGAAATATTTAAACTCTTCAAAAACTCGGATTTAACCAGAACAGGGGCCTGGCGTTTGGGCCCTGGCGCCTGGATAACGCCAGGCTAAGGCACGCGTTTGGGCTCTGTCGCCTGGCTAACGCCAGGCAGGGTCAGGTGTTTGGGCTCTGGCGCCTGGCTAACGCCAGGCAGGCTCAGGCGTTTGGGCTCAAATGCCCGGCTATAGCCCGGTGCACTCCTCTTCGCCTCTTGAGCGTATTTTCTATGTATTCGCATCCATTTAGCTCGGCTTCCATCTCCAATTCACCTACACATGAAATAGACTCCATTATGCACATAAAAAGTGTATTTTTATCATTAACGCATATAAATGGTAGGGCATATAACATGTTAAACCACGAATTCTAGCCTCGCATCAATACCCCACACTTAAACATTTGCTCGTCCTCGAGCAATCAAACTACACTCATGTACACAACTTATTAAGCAAATCCCTTAACACGTTATACCAAGAATATTTAAAACATTTCAATCACAGAGGTGTGACATCCTCACCTCAATAGTTGACTCACATATACCATGCTTTATTCATAATCCACTCACTACTCTAACTTAGAGGTCAACAACATTACCTTTCCTTCGTGAATCATGTGCCCTCACCAAAT
>ML391367.1:0-10184 GCA_005239525.1 Nicotiana knightiana
ACACGGTTAGGGTTCACCCTAAACCTATAAATAGACTCCTAAAATACAAATAAAAAAGAATTTCGTGGTTCAACAACAAAACAAGAAGAAAATTCCATTGAAGAGCAAGAACACGATTTCTACAATCTAGTATTTCTTACTTTATATTTCAATTATGCAATTGTTTGTAGTTTTGTTTAGTTTAAACATGAGTAGCTAAGTTTTAATCTAGGGTTTTGGTAGAACCCGTTGGGGATGAACTTCGTTTGATATTAATATATTTTGATTGATTNTAGGCCTTAGCCATATCAAGCTTGATCACCACATTAGTTGGCTTTCCCATTAACCTTATGTCATTGACAATTTCTTGAGTCAATAAGATGTTCTCAATTATACTCCTACCCTTCACAAATCCGGATTGATTAGGAGATATTAGAGAAGGCAAAAAGCATTCCAATCTATCATTTAACACCCTTGGCAAGACCTTGTTAATGAAGTTTCTCATGCTAATAGGTCTTAAGTCAAAAAAGGTGTCAACTCTAGGTTTCTTAGGCATCAACACTATATTGGTATGAGTGATGGATTTAGGCAGTGCATCTCCTCCATAGAAGTGTAGCACCATGTTGTGTATATCAACACCAATAACATCCCAGCATGATAAAGCAGGCTAGTGAATCCATCTTGACCACTAGCACTCTCCCCACTAAGCTCAAAAACTGTTGTCCTTACCTCTTCAATTGTTGGCAATCTGCTAAGTTCCAAATTCTGTTCCATAGTGACCATCGAAGGTACATTATTGAACAAAGAAAAGTCAGATGCATCACTTTCATTTGTGAACTATTTTTGATAGAAGTTCAGTACAGTTGTAGCCCATTGCTCCTTGCCTTCAATCCATACCCCACTTCCACTTTTGATCCTCTTCATTTGCAATTTCCTTCTTTTCCAGTTACATGATTGTGAAAGAAACTTGTATTCCTATCTCCTTCAGCAAACCAAGCCATCCCAGCTTTTTTCTTCCAATACTACTCCTCAATACTCAAGTATTTCTTCAATTAATATTGAGCCTTTTGAAGCACAATCCTGTTCTCAATTGTAGGCTCTTCTTCAAACAACATCTCTTTCACCATAACAATGTCCTCCAAAATAGCCAACTGCTTGAAGATATCACCAAATGTCTCCCTACTCTATTTTGACAGTGCTGCCTTCACCTTCTTGATCTTCTGCTTGAACATAAAAAATGGATCCCCTATGAAATCAGCTTCCCAATTCTGTCTTACTACTTCAATAAATGTAGCATGCTTAGTCCAAAAGTTCAAGAACCTGAAAGGCTTGATGTAACAACCCGACCGGACGTTTTGAGCTCTAGCGCATCGTTCAACGGTTGGAAGTCATGAACAACTCTATTTCAGGTATTATGACTCGTGCATATGGTTGGAATTGAAACTAGGGAAGTTCGGATTCAAATTGGAAAGAAAATTCTCATTTCAGAAGCCTTAAGTTGGAGAAATGGACTAAGATTAGATTTTTGAGTAAACGACCTCCGAATTAGAATTCAAAGGTTCCTGCAGGTTCGTATGATGATTTCGGACTTGGGCGTATGTCCGGTTCGGGTTTTGGATAACCCGGGAGCATTTCGGCGTATATTGTGGAAGTCAGCATTTTGAAGAAATTCCCTAAGTTTGGCTTGAAGCGCATTTCAGTGATATTGATGTTCGTTTGGGATTCCGAGCATGGGAATAGCTCCGTATGGTGATTCTGGAGTTAGGAGCACGATCGGAAGTGAATTCAGATGTTTGTAGGTCCTTTTGAAGTCATTTAGCTAAAGGTAGAAATTTAAAAGTTTTTTTTGAAATCCGATCAGAAGTGAAAATTTTGATATCGGGGTCGGAATGCAATTTTGGTAGTTCGAGCAGGTCCGTGATGTCGAATACAACTTTTGTGCAAAATTTGAGATCAATCAGACGTGACTTGATGGGTTTCGGCATCGAATGTGGAAGTTTGAAATTTCAAGCTCTTAAAGTTTGAATTTTAGAGCGATTCGTGATTTTGGCGTTGTTTGATGTGATCTGAGGCCTCAAGAAAGTTCGCACTATGTTTTGGAACAGGTTGGTGTAATTGGACGGGGTTCATGGGAAATCGGGTGGATTCCGAGTAGTTAACAAATCAAGTTTGGAGTTTGAAGAAGGCTAAGGTTGCTGTCATCTGGTGTGACCGCACCTGCGAGGCCTGGGCCGCAGGTGCGAATTCTTGCTGTTTTGGCAGGGAGCGCAGGTGCGATGGATTTTCCGCACCTGCAAAGCCGGAGATGCGGACAATGGGTGCTGGTGCGAGTTTTGGCTTGAGCTGAGGAAGCTGCAGGCGTGGAAGTTTGGCTGCACCTGCAGAAGCGCAGGTGCGAGAAGTTTATCGCAGGTGCGGAAAATGGCCTGGGCAGTGTATGTTATAAGCGAGCACTTGGACCATTTCCTCCAATTTTATTTTGGTGTGGGCGATTGTGAGGAGCTTCAAGAGAGGATTTTCATCAAGGATCATAAGGTAAGTAATTTCTTCATGTTTTTGAGTTAAATACAAGTTATATGCATGGATTCGACATGGAAATTAGTAGGAAAATTGGGAAAATATTGAAGAAAACCTAGAAATGGTATCTTGGATTTCTACCACTAATTTGAGAATGAAATTAAGGGTAAATTGTATATTTGAGTTAGTAAGGTTATGGGTATGGTACATCTTCAAGAAAGTTCGGAATCCGGGCACGTGGGCCGAGGACCTTTTGATCAATTCACTGAGCGGATTTGGGAAATTATATAATTTGAATTGTTGCAAATATTATAGTATATTCTCATTGATTTGCCCGTTATTTCGTAGTGGGGCGTTGTGCATCCATTGGAGTCGTCGGAAGGGCTTGGAAGCCGGTTAGGGAACTTCGGAGTGAGGTAAGTCTCCTTTCTAACTTTGTGAGGGGGAATTGTCCCCCTAGGTGAACTAATTAAGCATGTGCTACTATCTGCGGGGGCTACGCATGCACGAGGGTGACGGGAGTCCGTGCGTAGCTACTATTATGCCATGTCCGGGTAGTCTAGGACCCACTAGCATGCCTTACGTGTTGTACATGTGATCCTGCCAATGATATTAGACTGATAATGCTTTTGAATTTGTAACTTATTTCCTACGAAGGCTGGAGTGCATATTCTTAATCATTTAAAAGAGAATTGGCTCCTCCGTGGATAACTGTATTCCCAATAAGGTTATATTATTGAATATTATAAAACTTGGCAAATGAATTTCGAGAAAGGATTTAAATACTATTTTGTGATTTTTAGGAGAGAAATTTGTGGTTTACTTGAGTACTTGTTTTCCCCACGTAGTCGGGGTGGACTGTTGATTGTGCATGGCTGCATGTGACCGCTTCGCAATTTACATTCCGCGAGCGGAGTGTTATTTCCCCCACTCTCATGGGAGCGGGCTGTACGCCACCGCGGATTGAAAGATGCACTTATGGTTCGGGCCGTTTGACCCTCGGCAGTGCATAGATATGATTATTTTATGGCAAAGGTGCACTTATGATTCGGGCTGTTTGACCCTCGGCAGTGAACAAAGATGATTATTATGATGGCTCAGGCCGGTTGTCCTTATCTCGTATGCGCATGCTAAATTGTTAAACGTTTTTCATGAATTTCGAAGTGACAAGATATTTGGTGGGAAGAAAATAAAGAAGTAATTGTTTATTTAAGGTATTTGGGGAAAATGAGGAAGTAGTAACTGTTTGTTTACTTTCAGTATTTATTTGAATTACAGTTATCCGTAATGCTTATTGTTTTATCATCCTCATATGCCTATACTGATATCATGTTGTGTTAAATTAATTTGTTGGACCTTAGTGAGTGTCTAATCCGACCTCTCGTCACTATCTCTCTGAGGTTAGGCGGGTGACTTACTGAGTACACGTTGTTTTTGTACTCATGCTACACTGGTTGTGCATTTTTATTGCACAGGTACTTTCATAGTGACATGGCTGGTTTGGAGACTTATGCGAGCTGCATCATCCGGAGCCGATCCGAAGTTGACAGAGTCTCCCTCGTATTGTATTATTTTATTTTAATTTCCTTGTCCAATTGTATTTCGGACAAGCTTTGTAGAAATTATAAAATTCTTAGAATTTTCTCATGCACTTGTGACACCGGGTTCTGGGATGTGTTTGGGGTTTAATTTAATAAATGGAATGGTTTACCTGTCGTATTTATATGATAAATTTTTATTCGCTATTATAACTTGTAAGTGAAAGGTAACGATTTTGGAAAAGAAGTTAAACAGGAACCTATTCAACTAATTAATAATTAGCTTGCCTAACTGTGGTGTCCGGTGCCATCACGACCTTAGTATAATTTGGTTCGTGACACTTGACAAAATTGGTGGTCTGCTCTCCACATGTCATTAACAATGGTGCATGATCTGATCCAGTTCTGATTTAGATGTTCAACTTCAATAGTTGGCAACATGTTCTGAAATGGTAAATTCACAAAGATCCCATCCAATCTGTTGAATATACACGCAACATTGGATCTCCCATTCCACAATGTAAATGAACTTCCATTATATCCTTGCTCAAACGAACCACAATAGTTTACACAAAATGCAAAATTCTCATATTCAGGAGGGCGTACTGGTAGTCCTCCTATTTTCTCATCTTCATGCAATATCACTTTGAATCCTCTTACCAACCTTGGAAATTTCATATCACTTGCTAAGTAATACAAGTGATACCACAATTTCAACCTCTCCATTGATGTACATATTTCATAAGCAAATGTCATCATCAGGCGCTGCCCCAGGTCATGGTGAAACACTCTCACAGTCACATGTTGCTCAGTATCCTCCACTAATTCCCATTCCACCACTACATCAAAGATTAACCATATTTTCCCATTAATATTTGCATAAGCAGTCTCCATATTCAACCTTCTTCTATATCTATGATGAGTATCTTCTCTTGAAAAGGCTCCATCAATGCAACTACAAAAAAACTAGTCTCTCTATTCATGTTGATCACCCTAGGAAAGACCTGCTGTGTATTCACATACCTTATGTTCCGTATTAATGTTTTGATTATCATCATTTAGATATAGAATCTACCCTCATGGGCATTATTTTTGATGGTTGTGGTGGCTCTTTATTCTAATTCTTCTTTGTCTTCTTACCTCCTTTAGCACTAGCTGTGGGTGATAAATCTCCTCCCCTAGTCACTTGTTTGAAGTTTTCTGCCATATATTCATCATCTCCTTCGTCCTCCATTGGAATTTGTCTCATTAAGTCTTTATCAATTGGTGTCACATTGTGTGTAAATAAATCATATAAATGTTGAGAGGAGTCTTCAGTGGAACACTAACTTGCACCGGCATAATTTGATTAGTGCCATACTCTATAGGCACTTCCTCTATTTACCTAGATGCTCTTGGAACAATTACCCGCTCATCAGCCTTTTCCTTGCTATTCTCCATAGAAGCAACACATCCATTATCATTTTGAGTTGCTGCTCATAGAGACTGGCTAGCCCAGGAATTACTGTAGTAGTCTGCTCAGAAATGTTTGTTCTATTGATATCACCACCCTTTCCATTGCATGTGTTTTGATCTGACCCCACTATATCATCCCTAACCTTCACATTATCATCTCCATCAAGTTTGTTCTGCAATGAATACACCGGAACACCATCTACAATCTCTCCAGTTGCACTAGGGATAGGGTTTACTGTAGCTTTCTCATCAGGGGCACTTGGCGCCATGCCTGGTGTCACTAGCCTAACTCCTGGGGGACCTGTCTTTAGGCCTGACATTGCCAGCCTAACGCCTGGTAAGCCTGGCTTTAGGCCTGTCGTCGCTAGCCTAACGCCTGGTGAGCCTGGCTTTAGGCCTGGCGTCACCAACCTATCTCCAGGTTGAGTGTTGTCCTTCACCTTGTCTCCTGTTGTCTTTGTCTTACCTAGCTGATTATCCTCCACCTCTATTTCATCACTCCATAAAACCTTTGTTGATTTTACCTCATCAAGGTCCTCAAGCTGCCCAGAATCTGCAAATGTTTGAGATGGAATATCTTGGCATGATTGGTTTGTAGTCACACTGGATTACCTTAGCTCCTCTTTGCTAGTTCGAAACCTTCTTTAACCCTGTCGATTGTGGTTTCCTTATTAGCTCTTTCATCAGTACTTTGATCACTAGAAACAATAGACATAGCCTTAGCTAATTTCCCATTATGCTGATCTTCCAACACTTTCTCAATTGTTTCCTTGTTCACACGCTTAAGTTCATGTTGATTACCTTCTCCAGCTGGTTTAGTATTAGCATATTTCCCAACCCTAACCCTAGACGCCTTAGGATTAGGTCTTAAAACTCCAGTATTTCCTTCTTTTTCCTTCTCCTGGCCCTTTTTGGATAGCTTTGCCCCATGTTCCTTCTTCTTACCATTGCTATGATCCTCACCTTTGACTTACGTAATTTGTAGAGTAGGTTGATGAACTTTCTCAACCTCTATTGCATTAAACTTGTTTTTGGTTGCTACATCCTCATGTTTGGCCTTCCCTTTACCCTTGTCGGCTTCCTTTACTTGTTTGTTATCAATTATATGACCCCTATTATCCCGTTGGTATTTGTTCTTCCTTGCTTGCATCCATTCTTGCTTGTCATGATTAGTAGCTGGCTTACCAACCACCTTTCCACTTGCTAGCACCTTTGTTGAATTTGCAGCTGTACCAATTGCTTCAGTACTCACCACAACTGTCTTCTCCTTGACTTGATCCTCAACATATTCATCAAATATCTTGTGTAATTCAGGATGAGTTACCCAGCGTCTGCCTCACTATGCCCTTGACTTTGCACGGCTTGCAATATTTTGGCATATAATCATACTTAATCCTAATCCATTTAAACTCTTCTGGCCCAGATTCATCAGCTTCTTCCACAATCTTAATACGATGAGGGAACTTACCTAACAAGTTAACTTCCACCTTTATCTTAGCACAACTAGGTCTAGTCCCATTTTGACTTGCTAGGTCTACATGTAGTGGATTACCAAATGCACGAGCTAATGAAAATACACATTCCTTACGAAAGAAATTAGGACGCAGTTCTGGAAAGCTAATCCAAGTTATAGTAATAGGTGTCTCTTCATGAGGTGTCCACTATGGATTCCGTTTTGTACAACGCATCTGCCACATATCTGACTGAACTTTTAAATAAAAAGCTGGCTTTGAAAGAAGATGAACATAGTCCTCCAATAATGACAGCCTAATCAACACATGACTATCTTCAATTAAACCCACTGAACAATGGCCTTTAATCTCACATTGAATTAGAATTACCTTACGTAATTCACTAATAACAGGCTTCCCATACGAAAATTTCCCAAGAACTGCAAGTCGAAGACCTTTTTGTACGATAGATTGCTTTACTTCTTGTTTCTTCCACTTCACAACTGGTTCTCTGGGAAGGAACTCAACTGGTTTCAATGGTAACGTAGATAGGGTTTGCATGGGGGCATTAATGGAAGTACGTTTTAAGATTTTTTCATAATCCATTGGTTGAGGATTGTTGTTTGTGTTTGTAGATGATTAGGTGACATTGGGGGGAGATTGGGGAGGCAGCGCAACCACTGGTGGTGGCTGGCCGTTGTTGCCATGGGAGGGTTGCCGGTAAGTTTAGGGTTTAGGAGAGAGGGTGGGCAGGCGGTAGGCTTACTTCGACGCATTGAGATTCTAGGTTCTTGTGGAATTTTTTCTCTTTACTATTATTCGTTTAACCGGTAAGTTACTAGACTTTTGCAATTTCATTCTTATGTGTCTGTGGTTCGCATATGTTCTCACTTTTGAAATTCATAGCTTAATGGGTTTCTGGGCTACTCTTGTGTACAATTCTGCTAGCTTTACCTCAGTTTTAGGTCTCTTTAGCATTTCATTTCACACAATGTTTCTAGTCGGAAACATGCTTATGCGTAATTCAAGTAATTTAGATTCTCTTAAATTCGTTTAGCCAATGTGTTCTGAGTTGCTTCGATGTGTGACCTTTACACTTGTTAGAATCTCTTTAGTATTTACTTCTGCTAAAAACTGTCAATTCTGTTATTTGAATATGCTCCATCTGCATAATTTGGACTTCCTTTAGTTAATTAGTCTATTGTGTCAAAACCTGAATGCTTATATTTACTATATGACATGAGTTTATCTTCCCATTTCGTTCTGAATCTGTGTAATGATAATCTTGCATATGTAGTTTGTTTTAATTCTGTGTCAAGATCCTTTTCTATCAACCATGACTAGTCCCATGCTAATATGCACCTCACAATGTTTTTGGCACACTTGATTCATCAGTAATTGTCATAATCTTTGTTGTCATATCATATCTAATGCAGTCCTGCCGTTTGATGTGAAGTTAACATGGCTATTTTGTGACACTAGGATGTATATTTGTTGATACCCAATTTTTCCCATATATATTTAAAAAATAATACATATATACTTCCAAAATAGTACATGAGCATCAACCAATATTTTTCCATAATTTTATGTAATTTTAAATGATTTTAATTAATTTATTCCAGCATTTTATTATCTAAATAACTACTAATTGCATCAAAAATGATTTTATAATGATTTATCACTTAATTTTTATCATTTATATTCATATTGTGCTTTAATCATTTTATGTATAATCATGTTTACATCTTTAGGCGATAATTGCAGTAACCTTGCAATATTAAGTAATTATTTTAAGCCATTTTCATATACAAATAGCATTTCTATCATTTATTAATTATTTTTATAACTTATGTTATTAATTTAAATGGATATTTAAAACATAGCCACTTTCCTAGATTTGGTTAAATTCGTTACTTACCCTAGATTTAGGGTTCAAATCTAAAATGATTTTTTATTTTTTTCTTTGGTATTTATTCGTTAATATTTCCATCTCTATATGCTATAGTCTTTTTTTCATTATTATATGACCGATTTTATTTACCCTAAAATTAGGGTTTTGATTTCAACAGATTTTGCAAAAAAATATTTTTAACCTTTAAACGTTTTCGTCTCTAGGTATCTATTAGGGTTTCTTATTTATTTTTGACTGATTTTACTTATTATATGTCTTTGTATTTCTGCCTATTTTCTTAGGGTCCCGATTATTTAATTGTTCATTGTATTGTTTCTACCTGTTAGCCTTTAACTCTGGCATTAATTTCTAATTGATTTCACTTACCCCAAATTAGGGTTTGAAATCAGTCTTCCTTTTTTGTATAGTACTGGTGTTTACTTATTCGATTTACCTGTTCGTATCTTATTTGGACCAGTATTTGATTGTTAACTTGGCCCATTTCCCTTAATCTTACTAGCCTGATTTTATGTTCTGATTATTGAAGCCGACTTTAATTGATTCTGGAATTATTTCTTACCTTGTTTAATCTAGTACTTGACCACTGATTGATTTCATTTAATGTTTTCCTTAAATTAAGTGGTACTAGCCTGATTTTATGTTATTCTGTCATGTTGATTGATTTATGCCGACTCTAATTGATTGTTAATTTATTCTCATAGCTTATTTGTGAAGGAATAATTTATTACCTTATTTGTTTACTTCATTGAGTGCTATTTAAATCCCCTCCTCACTCTCTTTATAAGGCTCGAACAAACTCTCCTATTCTCACAAAAACTTAAGCTCTCTTTGTTCTGATTTCTGCACTAAGTGGCTATTATTTGGCCAGCTGAAAGCTTAGGCCAAATTCTCTGGAACTTAACTGCTATTGCATTCTTACTTGCTTTCTTCTCAACTGGTATGCCCTAACTCTTGCTATTCTATTCTCTATGCTTTATTCGACTAGTATGTTTAATTCCTCGGCATAATTTTTTCTTTATATGATTACATGTTAACTTAAGACTAAGTTCCTTCAAAATAATGTGAACCCTTTCCTAAGTTAGTTTTAATATTTAGTCTGTTTCTTATTCTAAACTCTACCACATACTGTAAGCATGTAACCCAAAATATGTTTGTGATTTAATTCATGGGTCATGTCTGTTTCTGTCTCTGTGTTTAAGCCATGATTGTTTTAAATACTAACATGAGTATTAGATATCATCCTAT
Source organism: Nicotiana knightiana (assembly GCA_005239525.1). Lineage (NCBI taxonomy): Eukaryota > Viridiplantae > Streptophyta > Magnoliopsida > Solanales > Solanaceae > Nicotiana > Nicotiana knightiana. Next base: position 10,101 of record ML391367.1, read on the forward strand.
TTGACTATGTGCTGAACATGGACTTTGTTTGCTTCTTGGTGCAGTCAGCCTGCAACTCTGTGTTCTGAACTTTCCTTCTTCTGA
>ML391369.1:0-78508 GCA_005239525.1 Nicotiana knightiana
ACTGAGTTTTAAATCAGTTAAGCATAATATGACTGAGTGTAAATCATAAGTCAACACAGTGAGAAATAGCAGTAAAAATCCCCCAAGGGGTCTAAACACATGGCACGAGGCCCAAATACGGCTCCGCCCAAAACATAGTAATAATCTTTAAACATGAAATATTATATGGTTTATAATCAGATACGAAACTTAATAGTTGCTACGGGATGGATCAAGTCACAATCCCCATCAGTTTATACCACACACTCGTCATCTAGTATGTGCGCCACTCCAAAATAGTGATGTAGTGTGAAGTCCGGGGTTTCATACCCTCAGGACAAGATTTACAGTCATTACTTACCTCAAACCGGCCCGAAAACTATTCTGCGATGCTCTTTCCCCTTGAATTGGCTCCCGAATGCTCCGAATCTAACCAAAATCAGATTAATAACATCAATATATGCTAGGGAGACGAAACCCATTCGAAAATTATCAAGATTAGGCACAAATCCCGAAACTGGCCAAACCCGACCCCCGGGCCTAAATCTCAAATTCGATAAAGATTACAAAACTGGAATCCTTATGCTCCCACGAGTCTATACATACCAAGAACATCAAAATCGGACCACAATTGCCCCTACAATTCCTCAATTAAAGTCTCCAATTTCCCATGTCCTAACTTCCTCAATTTACACCTCAAAAATATGTAATCTAGTCGGATTATTCGATGATAATTCAATATTATGGAGTAGAAATGATCACAAGTGACTTACCTCAAGATTTCCCATGACTTCCCGCTAAAAATTCGCCCCAAGCCGCGTTCTTTTCGTCCAAAAATGTGGAAATGAGCTAAAAAAAACAAGACCGCTCAATAAAATACTAATCCGGTCGCTAAAAGCCAAGTCCCGTCGCTAAAAGTGCCAAATCTGGTCGCTAAAGGTGCGCACCAGATCCTGTTGCACCAGCAATGTTTATTTCCACTAAAAAGGCTCTAACTCCACCATACAAACTCAGAATTCGATGATTCTTGTTCCTATGAGTCAAATAATAATACGAACATAGCCCTTCAATCGAAACTCAATTAGGAGCTCATTTGCTTAGTGTGATACCCATTTCATTTGTTAAACAATTAACTCATATTTCACGTCAAAAACTCAATCGCGACTTGATGAAATTAGACCAGACTTTTCAGAATACTCCTATAATTTATTATCAAAATTCCGGAAGTCTCGAAATCAAATTTCGTTCTCTAGAACTAAAAATGGACCTTTGGATCATTACATGCTTATGCTCAAAACGCCAAAATCTTCCAAAAACTCTTCCAAAACTTATCCGAGCCTCATGGGACCCCAACCAAGTATACTAAAAAGTCCCATAATATGACACAAACTTAGTCGATGCCTCAAATTACATCAAACAATGCTAAAATCGTGAATCACACCCCAATTCAAGCTTAATGAAACTAAGAACCTCCAGCTTCTATATTTGATGCTGAAACCTATCAAATCAAGTCCGATTAACCTCAAATTTAGCGTACAAGTCACAAATGACACAACAAATCTATTCCAACTTCCGAAATTCTATTCTGACCTCGATAACAAAATTTCCATTGCCGACCGAGAAACACTAAATTTTCAATTTCGCCAATTCAAGCCTAATTTTACCACGGACCTCCAAATCACATTCCGGATGTGCTCCCAAGTGAAAAATCACCTAATGGATCTAACAAAATCATAAAAATCCAAATCCGAGATCGAATACTAAAAAGTCAAAACTTGGTCAAACCTTTCATATTTAAAGCTGCAAGCTGAGAATTGTTCTTCCAAATCTATTCTGATTATCCTGAAAACCAAAACCGACGATTTACATAAGTCATAATACATCATACAGGGCTAGTCATGCCCGAGAACTGGCGCGTAAAGTGAAAATGCTCAAAACGACCGGTCGGGTCGTTACATCCTCCCCCATTTAAACATACGTTCGTCCTCGAGCGTGCCCAGAGTTGTTCTGAAAACCATCAAATCAATGGGTAACCTTACCATGCACATACACAGGGGTGATCCCACATCACCCTATCCCATATAGGTCCAGTAACACAACATAACTGAAATTTCACAATTCACCCTAGCCCATAACCTTAGAACAAATTTTCCACTTCCGAAATTGTCTATTAGATCAGAATCTCACATAAACACACTTAATAAGTCTGAACAAGATGTATCAAGCCATAATCGCAATCCAAGGTGAAAATCACACGATATACCGCTTAACTCAAACACTCATAGCGATAAATTCTAATCACAACAGCTGCTCAAACAACCCAATTCCGGTAATAAACCTCTTATCAAAACAAAGCCTCATTCCAACACTTCTGTATACTGCCAATGATGAATGAAACACGCAGAAAATCATAACCATTCCTCAGATCAACCAGTCATGGAGCTCCCTCTCCTTTGGCAAGGACCATAGTAAATTTTTAAGCTGAATCCCACTATTATCCTTCCAACATGCTGAAATCGAATCTGAGAGTATTCATTCTAGATTCCAATGACCTTATCTCATCCAACACAACTACTCTAGGGACATGACACATCGATACAATCTAAAGCCACAACCGTGCGACCTGCGCACCTATAAGCAACAGTCCAAATGTACTCAAATCATGGAAAAAATGACTCAAATGAGAGAGTTGTACCGCAAGCTCACCAGTACCACCACAACATAATGCTTAGAACCCATCACACATCTTAGAACCAGAGCACATGAATCTAACCCAAAAGATCAAACCTCTACATAACATCGATGTAATATGCGACCCTATCCAAACACTGGTCCACATGAGACACCTCAAGTCACCATGCTCAAAATCATCAACCGCACAATTTGATGTCTAGTACCTAAAGTAAATCACCATAACCACGGAGAAGTAAATGACACAATGCCATGTCAGCCCGAATCAGAAGGAACATAACCAATATGTCTCAATCCCGCAATGCCCAATTACTTACTTTACTCAAATCCCGCTATAAAGCCCAAATAAATCTGCACCATATGTGCATATAACCAACAATCACCACTCCTCGCAACACCGAAGGGTAACGCATAGATCACTCCAGAATATGAATAAACTCAACGACAATCGAATGGTACATCCCTCGATAATAGCAATTCGGAGTCAATAATTATGACCCGATGCATAACACATACCCATACTGGCCTATCAATAACCCTAAATCAACTCTGGTCACCCACAACATATAGATAACTCTCTGAAAGTTCACAATGACTAAATCATGGAATATACTAACATCTGACTAGCTTTGCTCGCATCCTCACAGTCCACAACCACAAATTAATATGTTTATGAAAACTCCCAGTCTCGAAGTCCATTAAGCGCACCAATTACCATATCTGATCCCAACTCCACCACTCGAATATATAACATGTCTCTAATACTCAATCATTCCACGAGGGATACCACCATAATTCCTCTGTGTCACCAAGCAACCTTGAATATCAGCAGTCGATCCAACAAGAGAGCGTCACAATACCGGTGAAGCACCCTTAACTCCACACATTGACCTTTCTNGTGCTTGAGAAATTTGACCTTCCTTCCAAGACTGAACCGAGATCTCACATATGCAAATCTAAGCTCTACACAACATACCGCATACTCCACGCCATCCTATGATAAATATGAGAACTTCATGATCTCTTCCAATCCACAAACAAATACGCACCCAACTAGTCAAGAACTTAACATTCGATCCCATGCAGAAGAAAAATCACTATACATCAGATGCTTCTCACGCCGGCAGAAAATACACATCTCTAATCGTAGTAGAAACCATCCAGAACTATCCGAATTCCATTTGTACAAACACCAAACCATCAGGAATGAATCCTTCTAACTCAACCAAGCTACGCAGGTCACCAAAATCGAAGAACATGCCAAGAAACACCTGTAAATTCATTACCTCATAAGCACCCAAAGAACTAACCATATCTCTTACCATGTCGATCCGACCTACTACCAAGTTGTCCTATTTATCCAAGTTCCTTCTGAATTATCTTCGAATTAGTACTTCTCCTTTCCATAATACCTCAATCCTCAACCTACACTCACCACACGAGACCCCAGCATAAGACCATACCGTCTAAGGCTCATAAGCTGCTGAATACTCTCTTAAATATCCCCCAAAACACCATATTCAAAATACTTAACCTGAAGAGACTTCTTGCAAATCTAAAGCCATTACCTTCACCTTTCTGATACTGATATGAAGAATCTATGATAATGTTTTTCACCCTCCAACGTAAATCTCAGTTTCTAGCCAATTACACATCTCGAAGATTTCCAATCGTTACATATAACTTTGAACCATAAGAACCATTCTCGAGAGTCACCCAATCTACGCAATTCTCAATTAAACTGATCAAACAGACCGTACGACCTGGCCCCATCTGCACCATACATACTAGGAAGTAATCCACACTTCGCAGAAACCAAGAATATCCCTACTCCGCACACACTACACCCTTTACTAATACAACTCATACATTCAATAAAACCCAATTACCCATAGAGTATATTACAACATGTATTCAAAATTTCCGTTACTCAAGCCCTTCCCAAACTCCACCTCTACAGGTCATAACTGATTCCTCGACATACCTCAAACCGAGACCAATACAACACATAATCTTGCAATCAACTTAACATTAACAGACTCCCCCACTTGACTCAAAGACAAAGATCAAGACAAACAATAACTCACAATGCCCATACGCTATCACTGCCACCATACTGCAGTGAGATTCAACTAAATCCTTCATACGCTCATATGACACAACCCAATCTAATATCCCAAATCGTATGCAAATCTCGCATTCACCATTGTAATAGACAATGCCAACTTCCACAAGCGACCTAACTCAAATTGCAACATATATCAATTACTGATAAAAGAGTACTTACTACAAAACCACGTAAGGGTCACACAACCTCAGGACACCCTGCGGGAGGTAACCTCGCATGTTTAGCCTCAAACTGATATCATCTCTATACCCTTCCAAAAATCATAGCTATCACGCAATCACTATACCCTCCTGCATTAAAACATAACTAATGCCTATCCTCGAGGCATCAAGATACGCGGTATAAGAACCTGAAGTTGATGGCAGAACTAACACCGGAGTTGTGGTCAAGGAAATCTTGAGCTTCTGGAAGCTCTACTCACACTCGTCTGACCACATGGATACCCTCACTGGACACCACGTGTCCCAAGAATGCTACTGAAATGGGCCAAAATTCACACTTGGAGAACTTTGCATAGAGCTTCTCCTCCATGAATCCTTATAATACCACCCTCAAATGCTGAGGATTCTACGTCTGGCTACGTGAGCACGCCAGAATTCCATCAATGAATACAATAACAACAGAGTGCTAACACGGCAGAAATACACTATTAATCAAATACATAAGCGTTGTTGGGGCATTGGTCAACCCAAAAGACATCACCAGAAGCTCAGAACACAACAGGAAAATCCAATTCACTTCACAACTAAGCTACACGAGAGGTCCTTCAATACACTCGCAACTCGAGGCCATATTCTAACTTAAGACAGAAGTCAAATACTTAATGGTTCTTGCTACACTCCCGCCAATTAATTTTTGTCACAATCAAACACCCTGAACACATCTAACCATCAAATCACACTCACCACGTACTCATCTAGTCACCAAATCCCATCAATAAGAACACAAATGGACATATAAGTCCCCAAATGCACGTGCTCGCACAAACAAAATCTCAGCACTCAAGCCACAGACAAAATCCAGCCTCAAGTCCTCCAGACTGGCCCATTATCAATATGCTAAAAATCACATCTCACCCATGAGAATCACGCGTCGTCGATGCACAACTGATACCGAGCGCTCACGTGCGCATTCGAATACATGAAAGGAATTCAGAGACTACGCTTTTGGCAGAATAATTGGATTCGCACGACAAGAATTCAAGAATATGAGATTTTTCCTAAGGGTTCTGCAGCCTCTCGAAGATAAGTATAGACGTCTCCATACCGGTCCGCAAGACTCTACTAAACCTGCTCATGACCGGTGAGTCCTATGTAACGTAGGATCTGATACTAACTTGTCACGACCCCAAATCTAAATTAGTTGTGATGGCGCCTATCGTGGAACTAGGCCAGCCAAATTAACACTCAGCGTAAAGAATCTTTCATTTATATCATTTCTAAACTGATAACCCGTAAAGGTTTCATTTAAATTACCTTTTAAACAAAAAAAGCTACACCATATGTTTAAAATACAACCCCAAGACCCCGGAGTCACTAGTCATGAGCATCTACAAAAAATATACAAGTCAGGAAAATAAACTCTATAATAGCAAGCAGGAGAGAGCAGGGCTGCGGACGCGGGTAGCTACCTCGCAAAATCTCTGAGAAGTCTCTGGAACAGATAGACAACTCACTCTGCCCTAGGAGCTGGATCTGCACACAAGGTGCAGGGAGTAATATGAGTACGCCAACTTAGTAGTAATGAAAATAAATCAGGCTCTTGGCCTCACTCAGTCAGAACCCTCTCAAAATCCACTCGGGCTATCAGTAAAACGGGGTACTCGACCCAAAAATATCATTTTATGCATCAAAGTAGTGTAAATGAGACTGAGTTTTAAATCAGTTAAGCATAATATGACTGAGTGTAAATCATAAGTCAACATAGTGAGGAATAGCTGTAAAAATCCCCCAAGGGGTCTAAACACATGGCACGAGTCCCAAATACGACATTCCTCCCAAAACATAGTAATAATCTTTAAACATGAAATATCATATGGTTTATAATCAAATACGCAACTTAATAGTTGCTACGGGATGGACCAAGTCACAATCCCCATCGGTGTATGCCACACACTCGTCATCTAGTATGTGCGCCACTCCAAAATAGTGATACAGTGTGAAGTCCGGAGTTTCATACCCTTAGGACAAGATTTACAGTCATTACTTACCTCAAACCGGTCCGAAAACTACTCAGCGATGCTCTTTCCCCTTGAATCGGCTCTCGAATGCTCCAATTCTAACCAAAACCAGATTAATAACATCGATATATGCTAGGGAGACGAAACCCATTCGAAAATTATCAAGATTAGGCACAAATCCCGAAATTGGCCAAACCTGACCCCCGGGCTCACGTCTCGAAATTCGATAAAGATTACCAAACCGAAATCCTTATTCTCCCACGAGTCTATAAATACCAAGAACATCAAAATCAGACCACAATTGCCCCTTCAATTCCTCAATTAAAGTCTCCAATTTCCCATGTCCTAACTTCCCTAATTTACACCTCAAAAACATGTAATCTAGTCGGATTATTGTATGATAATTCAATATTATGGAGTAGAAATGATCACAAGTGACTTACCTCAAGATTTCCCATGACTTCTCGTTCAAAAATCGCCCCAAGCCGCGTTCTTTTCGTCCAAAAATGTGGAAATGAGCTAAAAAAAAAAAACAAGACAACTCAATAAAACACGAATCCGGTTGCTAAAAGCCCAAATCTCGTCGCTAGAAGTGCCAAATTTGGTCGCTAAAGGTGCGCACGAGATCCTGTTGCACCAGCAATGTTTATTTTTCACTAAAAAGGATCTAACTCCACTATACGAACTCGGAATTCAATGATTCTTGTTCCTATGAGTCACAAATAATAATACGAACATTGTCCTTCAATCGAAACTCAATTCGGAACTCATTTTCCCAGTGTGATACCCATTTCGCTCGTTAAAATATTAACTCATGTTTTGCGTCAAAAATCCAATCGCGATTAATTATACCAAACTTTCCAGATCACACCTAAAATTCATTATCAAAATTCTGGAAGTCTCGAAATCAAATTTCGATCTCTAGAACTAAAAATGGACCTTTGGATTATTACATGCTTATGCTCAAAATTCCAAAATCTTCCAAAAACTCTTCCAAAACTTATCCGAGCCTCATGGGACCCCAACCAAGTATACTAAAAAGTCCCACAATATGACAAAAACTTAGTCTATGCCTCAAATTACATCAAACAATGCTAAAACCGTGAATCACACCACAATTCAAGCTTAATGAAACTAAGAACTTCCAACTTCTATATTTGATGTCGAAACTTATCAAATCAAGTCCAATTAACCTCAAATTTTGCATACAAGTCACAAATGACACAAAAAACCTATTCCAACTTCCGGAATTCTATTCTGACCTCGATATCAAAATTTCCACTGCTGACCGAGAAGCACTAAATTTTCAATTTCGCCAATTCAAGCCTAATTTTACCACGGACCTCCAAATCACATTCCGGACGCGCTCCAAAGTCAAAAATCACCTAACGGATCTAACAAAATCATAAAAATCCAAATCCGAGATCGAATACTAGAAAGTCAAAACTTGGTCAAACCTTTCATATTTAAAGCTTCAAGCTGAGAATTTTTCTTCCAAATCTATTCCAATTATCCTGAAAACCAAAACCGACGATTTACGTAAGTCATAATACATCATACGGGGCTAGTCATGCCCGAGAATTGGCAAGCAATGTTCAAATGCTAAAAATGACCGGTCGGGTCGTGACACTTTTTGACCAACACGGATTCAATTTCTTGCTTTGTCAGGTCATTGCCTTTTATTCCTGTGGTGAAAGCAGTAACATGATCACATGGATCAGTTGTCCCATTGTACTTTGGTACGTCATGCATTTTGAATTTCTTAGGAATCGGTAAAGGTGTTGCACTTGGCTTCTAGGGTTGTTGAGAGTATTTATCAATGTCAATACCCTTGATGACATGTGGTACTCCAGGAATTTGCTCGATGCGATCGTTTTGTTCCTTCACCTGTTTCTGCTAGGTTAGTATTAAAGATTGTAAATATGAATTATTAGACATACCTGGTATTCCTCCAAGTGAGTCATTTAGAGTGCCTCTACTTTCTAAATTTGCTAGTCCAGATTGTGAATTTTCTACAGTCGCGGTGTTGTTTGGAAGAGGTGTGGGCGACACAGTTGGTAGCCCCCTCATGAAAGCTTGAAGATCTTTACTCACATATTCACCAACTAACTGCTTCACAGGGTCTTGTTCTCCTGTTTGCTCGTTTCCAATTTGATCATTGTTGTGAGTTGTAGATCTTTCTGGGGAGTTTTCCCTTAAACCTCGTGGGGATCCCTGAGGCGATGGAACTGGGGTTCCAGTTGGTTGTTGTCATTGGTATTCGACATAATTCGACAAGATTATTCGCAAAAAAAAATAAAGATTATCAGATTCCTGGTAACGGAACCAATTTGTTTAACCAAAGAATTGGATTCTTATTCAAAGCTATTTTAAGAAGTACTCGGGGTTCTGATAACCAAATAGATTATCTAATAATAGGATTTAGACTTGTAAATAAGATAGCATAAAAGTAAGTATATTTAGTAGTGGTTCGAACGTATCCATACAAGTGAGGTTTTACTCCCTTTTATAGGGAATTTATTAATATAACGTCTACTCTTCTTAATGATTAAGAATTTATGACTAATAATATCATTAACGTAACGTTACCTTTGGTAATCGTAACTGTTGCATGAACATTATGTAATGTTTAGCTCATTGATTGAAGACCTTTGTATCTGTACTTTATTCTGCCTTGGTTCATTCTGATCGTGTCTCTTCAACTCCTCAATTAGACTGGAACTCCCGCATCTAATTGTCTCGTGCATGTTATTCCGTTCCTCTTTGCTCCGTACTTTTTTTCTAAACTTCTGACCAACTGTCATGTTTCCATTGACTCACATAGATTGCCTTGTCATCAAAATTGTTACACGTATGAAGTTTATCTTTTACCAATACAGTATATTGATAGAGACCATATAATTACGTTTACTATGGTTCCACTAGTTAATTGACACCAATAGTTATATTTGGAATATAATTAGCAATTTAATTATGAAATATAAATAATAAGTAGATATTGATACTAGTTAATTATATTGTTGCGCTTTATATATAGTTACGTTGAACTTCTATATATTTATATAGTATCCAACATATAATTGCATTCATTAAGGTCATACGTATATTAATAGCGACCATATAATTACGTTTACTATGGTTCCACTAGTTAGTTGACACCAATAATTATATTTGGGATATAATTAGCAATTTAATTATGAAATATAAATAATAAGTAGATATTGATACTAGTTAATTATATTATTGCGCTTTATATATAGTTACATTGAACGTCTATATATGTATATAGTATCCAACATATATTTTCATTCATTAAGGTCATACATATATTGATAGCGACCATATAACTATGTTTACTATGGTTCCACTAGTTTATTGACACCAATAGTTATATTTGGGATATAATTAGAAATTTAATTATGAAATATAAATAATAAGAAGATATTGATATTAGTTACTTATATTGGTGTGCTTTATATATAGTTATATCTAACGTCTATATATATATATATAAAAATTATAATCATCATATTATAAAATAATATTATTGACATATTTTACCCTCATGTAAACACATCTCCTATTATCTTTTTGAACCAAATAGTAATTAACCTTCCAAGTAAATGAATCAATTTAATGGGAAGTTGTAACGACCCGACTGATCGTTTTGAGCTCTAGCACGTCGTTCGGCAGTTTGAGGACATGAGAAGCTTCATTTTAGGTATTATGACTTGCAGGCATGGTCGGAATTGAATTTCGGGAAGTTCGGAGTCAATTTGGAAAGAGAATTCTCATTTAGGAAACCTTAAATTGGAAGAATTGGCTAATATTGGATTTTTGAGTAAACAACCTTGGAATTGGGATTTAAAGGTTCCAGCAGGTTTGTATGATGATTTCAGACTTGGGCATATGCTCGGATCGGATTTTGGATGACCCACGAGCGTTTTAGCGCATATTGTGGAAGTTAGCATTTTAGAAGAATTTCATAAATTTGGATTGAAGTGCATTTCTGTGTTATCTATGTCCGTTTGGTATTCCGAATCTGGGAATAGATCTGTATGGTGATTCTGGTAGTGGGAGCGCGATCGGAAGTAAATTCGGAGGTCCGTAGGTTATTTTGGAGTCATTTGGCTGAAGTTAGAAATTTGAAGGTTTTGAGAAGTTAGACCGGAAGTGGACTTTTTGATATTGGGGTCGGATTCCGATTCTAGAAGTTGGAGTGGGTCCGTAATGTTGGACATGACTTGTGTGCAAACTTTGAGATCAATCGAACGTGATTTAATAGGTTTCGGCATCGAACGTAGAAATTGGAATTTCTTAGTTTCATTAGACTCGAATTGGGGTGTGATTCGTGCTTTTAGCATTGTTGATATGATTTGAGGCCTCGACTAAGTCTGTGATATGTTTTGAGGCTTGTTGGTATGTTCAGACGGGGTCCCAAAGGGCTCAGGTGAGTTTTGGGGTGGTTTCTGTAACGACCCTACCGGTCGTCTTGAGCTCTAGCGCGTCGTTTGGCAGTTTGAGGGCATGAGTAGTTTCACTTCAGGTATTATGACTTATTTGCAGGGTCGGAATTGAATTCTGGGAGTGTTGGAGTCGAATTGTGAAGCGAATTCCCGTTTCGGAAGCTTTAAGTTGGAAGAATCGACTAAGGTTGGATCTTTGAGTAAACGACCTCGGAATCGGGATTTGAAGGTTCCAGTAGGTTCGTATGATAATTTCGGACTGAGTCGTATGTTCGAATCGGGTTCGGAATGTCACGAACCAAAATCCCTAAGGTCGTGATGGCGCTGGACATCAATGTCAGGCAGGCCAATCATTAATTAATTGAAATAACTTTTCGTTTAAAACATTTATGAAAACACTTCCTTTCACTTCATTACATAATAACCAAATAAAAGTCTGCTAATTAAAATAATGGTTTAAAGATTACACTTAAGCAATTATATCCCAATACATATCCCAGAACCCGGTGTCACAAGTACATGAGCAATTTATAACAATTCAACAATCATCACAAGCATGTCCGAGATACAACTGGACAAGGAAATTTAATGAAATAGGTACAGTACGAAGGAGACTCTATCAGCTGCGGATCGCCTCGGGATGATGCAGCTCGCCTAAGTCTCCGAATCCTCCACATTGCTATGAAAGAACCTGTGCAATAAAAATGCACAACAAGTGTAGCATGAGTACAAAATACCATGTACTCAGTAAGTCGCCCGCCTAACCTAAGAGAGGTAGTGACGAGAGGTCGAATTAGACACTCACTAAGGCCAGAAATTTATTTAACAGTGTAAAATGAACACGATAAGCATGTAAAGGCAGTAAAGCAACATCTATGTAAGGTACTGAACTCCAAGTAAATACTGGAAATAAACAACAGATACCACTTTCTCATTATTTTCCAAATATCTTTAATAAACAATTGCCTATTTATTTTCTCCCAAATATCTTATCACTTCAAAATCATGTAGAAAACATTTAACAGTTTAACATCCAACGGCCCGTACCACAAGTGCACCTCTCAATAAAATACTCATGTCTATGCACTACCGAGGATCGAACGGCCCGTACCAAAAGTGCATCTCTCAGTATAATCTATGTGCATTGCCGAGGATCGAACGTCCCGTCCCATAAGTGCACCTCTCAATATAATAATCATATCTATACACTGCCAAGGATCAAACGGCCCGTACCAAAAGTGGATCTCTCAATATAATAATTCTCTTTGTGCACTGCCGAGGATCGAACGGCCCGTCCCATAAGTGCACCTCTCAATATAATAATCATATCTATGCACTGCCAAGGATCGAACAGCCCATACCAAAAGTGCATTCTAAACCCACCGTGGCGTACGACCCGCTCCCATGAGAGTAGGGGAAATAACACTCAGCTCGCGGAATGTAAATTGCGAAGTGGTCACACGCAGACATGCACAATCAACAATCCACCCCGAATACGTCGGGAACACAAATACTCAAGTAAATGATTGATTTCTCTTTTAAAAACCACAAATAGCATTTAAATCCCTTTTTCGAAATTTAGTTGCCGAGTTTTATATAACGTTTAATAACACAACCTTATTCGGAAATACAATTGCCCGTGAAGGAAATAAATTCTGTTTTTAGATGATTTAGCAAATAAACTCTAATCTTCCTTAGGCATTAAATTACAATTTCGATTATATTAGCAGTCTAACATCTCAGACAAGATCACAGGTACAACAGGTAAGGCATGCTAGTGGGTCCTAGGCTACCCGGACATGGCATAGTAGCAGCTACGCACGGACTCCCGTCACCTCGTGCGTACGTAGCCCCTGAAGATAATAACATGTACTGAATTAATTCACATAGGGGGACGATTCCGCCTCACAAAGTTAGAAAGGAGACTTACCTCACTCCGAAATTCCAACACCGGCTTCCAAGCCCCTCAGATGACTCCAACGGACGCACAACATTCCAAAACTCCACATAATGGCAAAGCAATGAAACTTCAACCTAATACTCACAACAAATTAAGATTATATACTTTCCCAACCCCACTCGGAAAAAAAAACCAAAATGCCCTTGGGTCCACGTGCCCGGAAATTTGAAATTCTCGAAGATACATTCTACCCATAGCCCTACTAGTTCAATCATGCAATTTACTCCACATTTCATACTCAAATTCGTGGCTAAATTCCAAATTTACATTTTCTAGGTTTCTTCAAATCACATATTTAACTAAGGAAATGGGAAGAACTCTCTTACCTAGTGATGCTTGCTGAAAATCCCCCTCTTGAAGCTCCAAAAATCGCCACACCAAAATGAGGGAAATGAAGAAATGGCCAAAAATCCGTTCTTAAAACACCCCACTGCCTCCAGCCATTTTCGCACTGCGGAAATTCCATCGCAGGTGCGGCTCTGACTCAGCCCAGCAACTCCCGCTCCTGTGATCCCTCTTCGCACCTGCGATTCCGCAGGTGCGACCAAACTCCCGCACCTGTGGTCCCTCAGGTCCAGCCCCAATCTCACACCTACGGTGCCCTTAGCCGCACCTGCGGTCAAATCCTCGCAGGTGCGGTTACACCAGATGACAGCAACCTTCAGCGGTTCAGCCTTCTCCAACTTCAAATATTGATCTGTCAATCACTCGAAATCAACCCGGGCCCCCCGAGACTCCGTCAAATCACACCAACCTGTCCCAAAACATGACATGGACTTGCTCGAGCCCTCAAATCACATCAAACAATGCCAAAATCCCGAATCGCACCCAAATCCAATTCTTTAAGAACTTAGAATTTCAAACTTCTACATCTGACGTCGAAACCTATCAAATCACACCCGATTGACCTCAAATATTTCACACAAGTCATATTCAACATTACGGACCTGCTCCAACTTCCGGAATCACATTCCGACCTCGATATCAAAACTTCCACTTCCGGTCGGATTTCTCAAAAACCTTCAAATTTCTATCTTTAGCGAAATGACCCCAAAATGACCTACGAACATCCAAATTCACTTCCGATCACGCTCCCAATTCCAGAATCATCATAAGGAGCTATTCCCAAACTCGGAATCCCAAATGGAAATGAACCTCACTAATATGCACTTCAAGCCCAAATTCATGAAATCCTTCTAAAATGCTAACTTTCACAATATACGCCGAAGCGCTCCCGAGTTATCCAAACCTCTAGACAGACATAAACCCAAGTCTGAAATCATCATACGAACCTGCCGGAACCTTCAAATCTTGATTCGGAGGTCATTTAATCAAAATTCTAATCTTAGTTAATTTCTCCAACTTAAGGCTTATGAAATGAGAATTTTCTTTCCAAATCAATTCTAAACTTCCTGGAATTCAATTTTGACTACGCCCACGGGGCATAATACCTGAAACGAAGCTGCTCATGACTTCAAATCATTGAACGACGTGCTAGAGCTCAAAACGACCAGTCGAGTCATTACATGGATGACCCGGGAGCATTTCGGCGTCTATTGGGGAACCTCTATCCGACACTGAACCACCGCACCTCGCGATCTCTGCCAACAGCATTCTTAAATGCTTCCTCTCAATACTCTGACCCCACGCAACAGAAGAACCCATAGCACCATCAAATTAACACATTCCATTTGATAAATGATGACGATGACACGTCGCAGGTGCACATCCCATCTCACTTGAAGACACCAAGTCTTACTACCTTATCAACCCCAACCGTACCATTCATAACCCAAATGCCTTTCCTCTACCGGCACTAGAATATCGAAATCTCAAAATCAAACTCTAAGGAGACCTCCCTTCAAACCATTCATCATCCCCAACATACAGGCAAGCATTCTATCATCATATCAACACCGCATGACAACCAATTTCAAACATCATCACTACCCGAGCACAACCTTAAGGCTCCCAAAAACACAGCTACTGAGCTGAAATACATATTACCCTTTTTGCAAGGCCATAACAACATCCACAACCAATTACACATGGAAGCATCTCAGATTACATTCGTAGTACCATTTCCACTCCCCATATTCCTGATCCATAGCAAGCGCTTCGCAACGCGTAAGATTTAGTAGGAATGAACATAGGCATAAGCCTTAAAGGAATCAACTCGCACGATGAAGAATCAAGAAGGGAAGTACTCATAACAGCCCTGTAGCCTCTCAAAGATAAGTACAAACGTCTTTGTACCGATCCGCAAGACTCTACTAGACTCGCTCATGAATCGTGAGACCTGCAGGAACCTAGCGCTCTGATACCATGTTGTCACGGCCCAAAATCCCTAAGGTCGTGATGGCGCTGGACAATGTCAGGCAAGCCAATCATTTATTAATTGAAAAAACTTTTCGTTTTAAAACATTTATGAAAACACTTCCTTTCACTTCATTACGTAATAACCAAATAAAAGTCTGTTAATTAAAACAATGGTTTAAATATTACACTTAAGCAATTGTATCCCAATACATATCCCAGAACCCGGTGTCACAAGTACATCAGCAATTTCTAAGAATTCAACAATCATCACAAGTCTATCCGAAATACAAATTGACAAGGAAATTTAAATGAAATAGGTACAGTACGAAGGAGACTCTGTCAGCTGCGGATCGTCTCCGGATGATGTAGCTCGCCTAGATCTCCGAATCCTCCACATTGCTAGGAAAGTACCTGTGCAATAAAAATGCACAGCAAGTGTACATGAGTACAAAACAACGTGTACTCAGTAAGTCGCCCCCTAACCTCAGAGAGGTAGTGACGAGAGGTCGAATTAGACACTCACTAAGGGCCAACAATTTATTTAACAGTGTAAAATGAACACGATAAGCATGTAAAGTCGGTAAATCAGCATGTATTTAAGGCACTGAACTCCAAGTAAATACTGGAAATAAACAACAAATACCACTTTCTCATTATTTTCCAAATATCTTAAATAAGAAATTGCCTCTTTATTTTCTCCCAAATATCTTATCACTTCAAAATCATGTAGAAAAAATTTAACAGTTTAACATCCAACAGCCCGTACCACAAGTCCACCTCTCAATAAAATACTCATGTCTATGCACTGCCGAGGATCGAACGGCCCGTACCAAATGTGCATCTCTCAATATAATAATCCTCTCTGTGCACTACCAAGGATCGAACGGCCTGTCCCATAAGTGCACCTCTCAATATAATAATCATATATATGCACTGTCGAGGATCGAACGGCCCGTACCAAAAGTGCATCTCTCAATATAATAATCCTCTTTGTGCACTGCCGAGGATCGAACGGCTCGTCCCATAAGTACACCTCTCAATATAATAATCTTATCTATTCACTGCCGAGGATCGAACGGCCCGTACCAAAAGTGCAATATAAACCTGTCGTGGCATACGGCCCGCTCTCATGAGAGTAAAGGAAATAACACTCCGCTCGCGGAATGTAAATTGCGAAGCGGTCACAAGCAGAAATGCACAATCATCAATCCACCCCGAATACGTCGGGAACACAAATACTCAAGTAAATGACCGATTTCTCTTTTAAAAACCACAAATAGCATTAAAATCCCTTTTTCGAAATTCACTTGCCGAGTTTTATATAACGTTTAATAACACAACCTTATTCGGAAATACAATTGCCCGCGAAGGAAATAAATTCTCTTTTTAGATGATTTAGAAAATAAACTCTAATCTTCCTTAGTCATCAAATTACAATTTTGATTATATTAGCAGTCTAACATCACAGACAAGATCACAGGTACAACAGGTAAGGCATGCTAGTGGGTCCTAGACTACCCAGACATGGCATAGTAGTAGCTACGCACGGACTCCCATCACCTCGTGCGTACGTAGCCCCAAAGATAATAGCATTTATTGAATTAATTCACCTAGGGGGACGATTCCCCCTCACAAAGTTAGAAAGGAAACTTACCTCGCTCCGAAATTCCAACACCGGCTACCAAGCCCATCAGATGACTCCAACGGACGCACAACGCTCCGAAACTACCACATAATGGCAAAGCAATGAAAATTCATCCTAATACTCACAACAAATTCAGATTATATACTTTCCCAACCCCGCTCGGAGAAAAGACCAAAATGCCCTTGGGTGCATGTTCCCGAAAATCCGAAATTCTTGAAGATACATTCTACCCATAGCCCTAATAGTTCAATCATGAAATTTACTCCACATTCCATACTCAAATTCATGGCTAAATTCTAAATTTACATTTTCTAGGTTTCTTCAAAACTTTTCCAAATTTCCTACAAATTTCATGTTCAAATCCATGCAAGATCACATATTTAACTTTGGAAATGGGAAGAATTCACTTACCTAGTGATGCTTGCTGAAAATCCCCCTCTTGAAGCTCCCAAAATTGCAACACCAAAATGAGAGAAATGAATAAATGGCCAAAAATCCGTTCTTAAAACACCACACTACCTCCAGCCATTTTCGCACCTGCGGAAATTCCATCGCAGGTGTGGCTCTGACTCAGTCCAGCAACTCCCACTCCTGCGATCCCTCTTCGCACCTGCGATTCTGCAGGTGCGACAAAACTCCCGCACCTGCGGTCCCTCAGCTCCAGCCCCAATCTCGCACCTACGGTGCCCTTAGCCGCACCTGCGGTCAAAGCCTCGTAGGTGCAGTTACACCAGATGACAGCAACCTTCAGCCTTCTCCAACTTCAAATATTGATCCGTCAATCACCCGGAATCCATTCGGGGCCCCCCGAGACTCCGTCCAATCGCACCAACCTGTCCCAAAACATGACACAGACTTGCTCGATCCCTCAAATCACATCAAACAACGCCGAAATTAAAGAATCGCACCCAAATCCAATTCTTTAAGAACTTAGAATTTCAAACTTCTACATCCGACGCCGAAACTTATCAAATCACACCCGATTGACCTCAAATTTTGGACACAAGTCATATTCAATATTACGGACCTGCTCCAAATTCTGGAACCGCATTCCGACCTCGATATCAAAACTTCAAATTCCGGTCGGATTTCTCAAAAACCTTCAAATTTCTATCTTTAGCCAAATGACCCCAAAATGACCTACGGACATCCAAATTCACTTCCGATCGCGCTCCCTATTCAAGAATCACCATACGGATCTATTCCCAAACTCGGAATCCCAAATGAACATCAACCTCACTGATATGCACTTCAAGCCCAAATTGATGAAATCCTTCTAAAATGCTAACTTCCACAATATACGCTGAAGCGCTCCCGGGTTATCCAAACCTCGAGCTGGACATACACCCAACTCAGAAATCATCGTATGAACCTGCTGGAAACTTCAAATCTTGATTCGGAGGTCGTTTACCCAACTCGAGAATTTTCTTTCATAATTAATTCTGAACTTCATGGAATTCAATTCCGACCATGCCAACGGGGCATAATACCAGAAATGAAGCTGCTCACGACTTCAAACCACTGAATGATGCCCTAGATATCAAAAGGACCAATCGGGTCATTACATGGATGACCCGGGAGTGTTTCGGCGTCTATTGGGGAAGTTGGCATTTTGGAAGAAAAATCATAAATTTGGGTCAAAGTGCATTTTAGTGTTATCGATGTTCGGTTGGGATTCCGAGTCGGGGAAATAGCTTCGTATGGTTATTGTGGGATCGGAAGTAAATTTGGAGGTCCGTAGGTCATTTTGGAGTCATTTGGCTAAAGTTAGAAATTCGAAGGTTTTTGAGGAGTTGGACCAGAAGAGGACCTTTTGATATCGGGGTCGGATTCTGATTCCGGAAGTTGTAGTAAGTCTGTAATGTTGAATATGACTTGTGTGAAAAATTCGAGATCAATCGGACGTGATTTGATAGGTTTCGACATCGAATGAAGAAGTTAGAAGTTCTAAAGTTCATTAAGCTTGAATTTGAGTGTGATTCATGGTTTTGGAATTGTTTGATGTGATTTGAGGCCTTGAGCAGATCCGTGTTTTGTTATGGGATTGGTTTGTGTGATTGGACAGGGTCCCGTGGACCCCGGGTGGATTCCGGGTGGTTAACTGATCAAAATTTGGAGTTGCGGAAGGCTGAGGCTGCTGTCTTCTGGTGTAACCACATCTGTGCGGTCTTGGCCGCAGGTGTGGAGCCACAGAAGTGGACGTGGATAGGCTAGCTGGAACCACAGGTGCGATCATTTTTTCCGCAGATGCGGGACCTCACCTGCGGAAGAAGAGGCGCAGAAGCTGCGGAGGGGCCTTGGGGGAAACTACAAAAACAGTAGTTGGGGCCGCACCTGTGGAACCGCAGAAGCGGTCACGTGACCATAGGTGCGGAAAGTCTGGAGGCAGTGAGGCTTAAAAATTGAGGTTTTGGCTTATTTGCACTTCATTTCTTCCATGGGAGGCGATTTTGGAGCGATCTTGGAGTGTCATTTCTGGCATCTTCTATAGGATAAGTGATTTCTTCTCATTTTGAGTTAAATACTTGGATTTTGTATTGATTAGAAATAGAAATTTGTGGAAATTGTGGGTTTTGGGTAGAAGACCTAGAAATTTATATTTCGGATTTTCGGCCACGAATTTGGGCATGAAATTGGGAAAAACTTTTATATGTGAGTTCGTGAGGTTATGGGTAAAGTTTATCTTCGAGAAATTTTGGAATCCGGGCACGTGGGCTCGAGGGTGATTTAACCAACTTTTCGTTCGGGGTTAGGATTTTTTGTAAATTGGATTATAATGAGTAATTGTGTATATATTAATGGGTTTGCATAACTATTGGCTAGTTTTGGAGCGTTGTGCATTGATTTGAATCATCAGAAGGGCGTGGAATGCTGGTTATGGAACTTCAAAGCGAGGTAAGTCTCCTTTCTAACCTTGTAAGAGGGAAGTAACCCCATAGGTGGACTAAAATGTTATGTGCTTCTATTTGTGGGGGCTACGTACGCACGAGGTGACGAGAGTCCGTACGTGGCTACTAGCTATGCCTATGTCCGCGTAGTTTTAGGCTTACATCATGCTTTGTTGATATTGTTATTGATTTATGTTTATTGTTTTCCTTGAGAGGGAGCGGAATTGAGTTTACTTATTAAATGTTTTTAAAAGGTGTTGAATTTAAGAATTTAAGATTTAAAAGGTTTTCGTCTGAACTTCGTAATTTCGAAAGGAATTGAGGAATATTATAATAGCTTAAGAAATCTATGTGTAACCGCATCGCATGTATATTTCGCGAGCGGGGTATTTCCTTCTACTACTCTTATGGGATCGGGTCGTTTGCCTCGGCAGGATTTATGTACCACACTCTCATCGGAGCGGGTCGTTCGCTTCGGCAGGTTAATAGATGCATCTATGGTTTGCGTCGACCCTCTAACAGTGCACAATTTACTTTTATGTTGGATTGGGCCGTACACCTCGGCATTTCTTATCATGCTCAACTATGTCTTATAAAAAGACTAAGCAGGCGTTGCAAATATAATCTGAGTATTTCGCCCAGAGTCGAATCCCACAGGGAATCAACCTATCAATTATAGTTGTTAGACTCACTCGATTCTTTGTAATCAACTTCCCAAAGGTTAAGAATAATAGTTTGTTGGTATTTTTACTAACTAAAACTGAATGCAATTAAGTAGACTAAAAGATAACTAATACTGAGTTGTAAACAAATGCGAGAAGAATCTAAGGTTATGGTTTCCCCCGCTAATGAACTCCCATCTTGTATATTTCCTATTGTTTCGCCTAATTATCTCTATCAATCATGAGCACTCTTGCTACCGTAAATCTCTTCCGAGTAATTACGACAATTTACTAGACGCACTCTCCCGAGCTATGCTATCTTGCTTTTATTATAGCTCAGTTTAGATTGCACCCAAGGTATCGTTATCCCAAATCCAACCTTTAAACCCTCGGTCATGGATCCCTCCTATATATTGGGAGTGGTGTTGTTCAACAACTACCTAAATATGCACTCTCTCCCGAGCAGATACATACTAAATAGACATAGCTAATTGAGGGCCCTTCAATCAACTACAATAAGAACTTAGTTGAACAAATAGTGATTGAAACCAAGCAAACTATATTAATATAATAAGATGGTCATCCTCAATGGGTTCCACCAAAACCTTAGACTAAATAGATTAGCTACTCATAATTGTACTGAAAATAACAACAGAAGAATTCATCAACAATGACAAAAATACAAGGAAGATAGATGAGATTTGAAGCCCAATTGCCCTCCTTGCCTCTTGCCTTTTCTTTTCTTGAACAAGACTCTAAACCTGATTATTTTTCTCTTTTGGGCAAGTTTAACCTTATATAGGTTAAGTGGAATTTTCCCAAGCTTCCAAGTTTACCCCTGAAAAATAACGTGTTCGACTGGGTTATCGCGCCCGCGCTAGTCATCGCGCTACTGGGCACGCTAATTGCTAAACATTCTGCCTGGGAATCACTAGACTAGCGCGGTCGCGCTAAGACCGCGCTAGTGGACTTGTAATCTATCCCAACAATTTTCTTCCTTCTTTTCACACGTTAAATACTCCAAGGGGCCTTTCTCTTCAATTTGGCTCCAAACACCATCCTAGGTCCTCATAAGCGCATTTTGCTCCTGCGAAACATAAAATCAACAATTAGAGTCATTTTAACATCATTTTACATTCCTAAGATAGTGAAGCATCATTAAGTTGGAGTACAAATATACACTAAACTACGTGAATTTAGCCTATTATCAACACCCCACACTTAAATCATTGCTAGTCCTCGATAAATCCACTATACTCTACAAAGGTCCTTTCATCAAGCATTTCCCTAATGTGTTACACCACGAACATATTACAGGAGTTATACCTAGAAATGTAACATCCATGCCTCAAGGGTCGACTCTCACATGTCATGCAATATTCCTACTTCTTCAAAGTACACTACATAGAGGTCAAGACTTACCTTTCCGTCATGAATCAAGTGCCCTCACATCACACACACAAGAGTATTTCCACAAGTATAATATTAAGAACATGTCGGAACTCAAATACAAAGAATTCACTCACTCTCAGAAAGAACATTCATATGCCACAAAGATACACCATAGGTTTGCCCTTAGTGTAATACTCTACTTATCGAGCCCATTCAGTCTAAGATCAATTAGGTCTTTATTTGGTTGTAATGTAGGCTAAGGGACGGGTAGGATATATTTAGATATAGTGACTAATCTCCCTAAGCACTTTTAATACAATTACTTTAGCTTTCAGACCATTCTTATGCCCGGCCAGAATTTCCACCACACTTTCTTTATATTTACCCCAAACTCTCTTAGGTGCAATTTTATCGAATCACCACTTATTAAGGACTGCATTTATTCATTGTCCTTTCTCTCTTTTTTTTTTTCGAGTGACGCTTATTCTTTCATTTTTTTTCACACTTTTGCACCTTTCCTTTTATTTCTTTGATTTCACTCAAAAACCAAACCACCACCCGCACTTTGACTTTTACATAATCTCTAACAATTCAAGTGCTCATGGGAGGTATAGGGTTCAAACAGACAGGCCATTCAAACAACTGGGTAAGGTTGGTAATGTGGTTGCCAAAGAAACAGGCTTATAAGCTCAAAGGGATTAACTATGGTAAATTACAATCAGGTGGATACACTTTTATATCTGGCTTAACAAAGAAATGCCTATATCACTTCTAAGACTGAACGAACTACTATTTCTCTTTGCAAACACACAAGACAAGTTCTAGGCATCGAATGTGGACAAAGAATAAAATGCGACACCTCACACACATGTGGCACATGACTCACTCCAGATTAGCTTATCAAGACACACTCACCGAGCATTCAAGTCAGTTACAACATACAAATTTAAGGCATTACACAAGAGTCAACAAATGAGCCTAAGCGTCACACTCTAGGGTCTTTTGTGTTCGGGTGTAACAACGTTAAGGGATGCTTTTCTTATTTCAGCTCCTTGCCCAAAACACCTAACAACTAAAAATAAAATAAAAAAACTAAATATACCTGGTACAAGCTAAATCCTTGGAAAGAATCGCGGTCAAAAGAAAAACCAAGGGGGAGTTGCTACACTACCTAAAAAGAAAATAAAAAATCTTTTTTTTTGTGTTTTATTTGGACTAGCTTCCCTCAAGAAAACTGCCAAAAAAGTCCGTCATCAAGAAGAGTCCACTATATTTTCTGTTTTTTTTTTATGGTCGACTTAGAGCCTCAAGAACCCCGTCGAAAGGGATTCGTCACCGGGCCAAGACGAATTAATTAATTACACTACTATTTACAATCACAAACACAGAAGCAAAAACAACTCAAAAGAAAATAATGAAAACAACTAACAATTATGCTAACTCACAAGAAAAATAAAGAAAACAACTACCCATTTTTTTATCTACATATATACATGTACAAGGGAATCCTTCCCCCACCCCACACTTAATATTAGGACATGTCCCCATGGTAATCAAAATAAACAGAGCGGTAAGGGGACTTCCTTGAAAGCTCAGTCTTGGTCGGAGACTGTCCCTGGGTCCAGATGACAAGCGCGACCCAAGGCTCGGAGCCAGCCCATGATTTTCTTTTCAGATTTCCTCTGTTGGGTAGCTACGACATCAACTGTGCACCCAGGTCTGTGACCGAAGTGAGTAGTTCCACCATGTCCTGCTCCAGGTGGTCTAGCCTATAACTCCGACGGATCCTAGACGAGCCCTTCACATCAGTAGCATGTGCCTGAGTGGGCTGCTCCTCCTCCATATGTTCTTGCTCCTCCTCCACATTTTGTTGCGCTTCCTCCTCAGCTTCCTCATCCAACTCATTCTCCTCCTCATCATCATCAACGGCCATTACTTCATTTCCAATAGTGACCCTATCAGCTCTGAAGGCGTACGTCGTTGGCACTCTACCATCCACCGCTAAGTTTCCTGGTACTCCAGCTGCAAGGCACAATCTGGTGACCAGATATGGGAAGAAGAAACCATACCTCTGAACCTTACAGCGGACGAACATCTCCCCATGTATAATCCTGGCCACGTCAAATTTTCGGCCCGTCATGAAGAACCAGATCAAACACCAGCGAAGAATGTTCACCTCCGAGGTGTTGTGGGATGGGAGTAGGCGGTTGTTAATCAGGTAGAGCCAACATTAGCTTCAAAGGTGAGGGCTGAAGAGTGAAACTTCTGCCCGTACTTGTACCACTTTATATCTGCGTTCGGGACAAAAATGGTTGGGATGATTGTTTCCCAGTGAGTATAGCGCCGACCATATGTCTCATAGTTGTCCTCGTACATATCCACGGGTCCCGACAACCGGTAAAACGTCTGAATGGCCTCCACAGAGGCGTTTACCTGCTTCTTCCCCACTTTACCACATGATTGTTGTGTTCCGGGCAGTTCGCATAAAACTCCCTCACTATCATGGCATTAGCCTCATCGGGCTCTTCAAAGAACACATATATTCTCCTTCGCATCAATTCATTATACATCCTTTGGCATTAACGCCGGAGTGAGTCCGTGTCTATGTCACATTCAGGTATGGCTGCCTTTGATTCCTTTGCTGCAAATCTATCATGGGCCTTAGCTGATACAAATCTATTGTTGTTGAAGGGATGAGTGTCAACGGGCTTCCGTGGCCTTCCGAAGGAAGAACCTTCTTGTCTGCCTGAGGAGGAGCTGGTGGCTTGACGCTTTCGGGGAGCCATTGTACCTACAAAAAGCACATCATGAATTCAGCACCAAAGAGGTGACCCAATGTGGTTACTCAGACTTCACCTTATAATTGGTCACAATAACTGTCCTTCACTGAGGCATTTACACAAACACATGGTGGGGATTATTCACTGGAGCCCCCATTTAACAAGTTGAAGCCCCAACTTCCACCACAATTTCCCAAACACCAACCCAATTAAATCAAGACATACCACACCCCCAAATACTATCACCCACCAGTACGAATCATACAATACCAAGTATTTCTACTAAATAAGAAGAAAAAACTATAACTTTTAACGAAGGAAAAAAAACTACCAAATTAAAAACGAAAAAAAGGAAAAACTAGAGAAGAAGACACATACATGTGGTGTGAAGGGAGTGAGAGGTGTAGGGGAGGGCTGGGTGTTGGTGGAAGAAGAACCTGAGGTGTGTATGAGTGCTTGAGCTTGAGAGGGGAGAAGGGTTCCCTTTTTTTTTCTTTGTTTTGGATAAGGAATATGAAGGGTTTGAGAAGAAGAAGAGTTTTAGGGGAGTGGGATAAGTGGGCGGACGTGGGGGGGAAGTGGGGGGGGGTTGGGTTATGTTTTGGGTAAAATAAAAAAAATTAAACTTAAAAAAAAACTTACCTAGTCGCGACGGCAATAGCGCTGTCACTAGCGTGGTTATAGCGCGACCGCGCTAGTGGCAGTAAAACGAGGCAGAACAAAAAGCCATTAGCGCGGTCACTAGCACGCTCATAGCGCGACCGCGCTAGTGGCGAGAACTTGAGGCAGAACAAAAGGCCATTAACGCGACCACTAGCGCGTTCGCGCTAGTCCAGGCCTCACCACACTTTGTTTTTCTGACTTTTTACTTGGGATGGCTTGAGTCCACCCTTCGCCCGCGCACACCTGCATATGTTAGTACTTACAACAATTCAACTATTCATCACCTACACTATAAACACTACACATTGGGTTTCCTCCCAACCAACACCTTAGTTAATGTTGTGGCACGACAATTACAACAAGTCAATGGGTTGCCTCCCATGAAGCGCCTGATTTAACGTCGTTGCACGATGCAGAATGAGCGCATTTACGGCTTGCTCGACCTCTAAGGTTCATCAAGAAGTGCCACAGACCCTTACTTATTCTCGTCCATCCTCACATATGGTTTCAAACTCTGCCCGTT
Organism: Nicotiana knightiana; assembly: GCA_005239525.1. Lineage (NCBI taxonomy): Eukaryota > Viridiplantae > Streptophyta > Magnoliopsida > Solanales > Solanaceae > Nicotiana > Nicotiana knightiana. The sequence continues at coordinate 26,276 of ML391369.1, forward strand.
AACTCTGAAGGTGTGGGCACCTTTTTCAGAAACAATCTCTACAGCACCTGAGGGAAACACTTTGACCACACGAGATGATCCAGACCATCGGGACTTCATTTTACCCGGAAAAAAGTCTCAATCTTGAGTTATAGAGCAGAACCATATCTCTGGGTTTGAAGCTTCGGTCTACAATGTTTTTATCATGTAACCTCTTCATTCTCTCTTTATATAGCCTTGTGCTTTCAAAGGCAAGATACATGAATTCATCCAACTCATGCTATTCAGTGACTCGACTTGTGCCCGCAGCATCAAGATCCATATTTAACTATTTCAGTGCCCACCAAGCTCGATGTTCCAGTTCTACCGGCAGGTGACAGGCCTTTCTGAACACTAACTTGTATGGCGACATATCAGTTGGCGTTTTGAATGCAGTTCTGTATGCCCAGAGTGCGTTATCAAGCTTTTTCAGGCAATAAGTTCTTGTGGCATTAATCGTTTTAGTCAGCACACTCTTGATTTCTCGATTTGGCACCTCAACCTGCTCACTCGTCTGAGGGTGATAAGGGGTTGCCACCTTGTGGCGCACATCGTACTTAGCTAACAGATTTTTGAAGGCATGGTTGCAGAAATGAGTGCCTCTGTCACTGATGATGGCCCTTGGAATCCCAAAACGGGTGAATATGTTTTTCTTCAAGAATCCCACTACCACCCTTGCGTCATTGGTGGGGAGTGCTGCAGCTTCCACCCACTTGGACACTTAGTCTACAACAACAAGTATATACTTATTTCCGTAAGAGCTAACGAAAGGACCCATAAAGTCAATCCCCCATACATCAAACTCCTCAACCTCTTGGATCGGGTTCATGGTCATCTCGTGGCGACGAGATATGTTCCCCGTCCGTTTACACTCATCGCATCCTTTCACCCATTGGTGAGCATCTTTGAACACAGTTGGCCAGTAGAATCCGGCCTTTAGAACTTTGGCTGCTGTTCGAACTCCTCCAAAATTCCCTCCATACGCTGATGCGTGACACGCCTGTAAAACAGAAAATTGTTATATCTTGGGGACGCACCTCCGGATCATATTGTCAATACAAATTCTAAACAGGTGAGGTTCATCCCAGTAATAATTGCGGAAATCATGATAAAACTTTTTCTTTTGGACATATGAGAGTTCATAGGGCTCAATACCACTTGCTAGGTAGTTTGCAATGTCTGCATACCATGGCACCATCTCCATGCTCGTGGCAAGTAGCTTCTCGTCTGGAAAGGTTTCTAGAATATCCTCTGCTTCCACTGCATTTTTAGCGCCTTCAAGTCGCGATAGATGGTCCGCGACTTGGTTCTCCATGCCCTTGTGGTCACGAATCTCTAGATCAAATTCTTGCAGTAGCAACACCCAACGAATTAGACGTGGCTTGGATTCTTTCATCTCAATCAGATACCTAAGGGCAGCATGATCAGTGTGAACAATCACCTTCGAGCCGATCAGGTATGATCTGAACTTGACTACTGCCAGCATATCTTTTTCGGTCACCGTGTAGTTCAGCTGCGCTCCACTCAATGTCCTACTCGCGTAGTAGATCGGGTATATTATCTTTTCCTTTGACTGTCTTAACACTGCTCCCACTGCGTAGTCACTGTTATCACACATGAGCTCGAATGGTTGCTCCCAGTCGGGAGCAACAATGATCGGGCCCGTGACTAGCCTCTTTTTCAACTCCTCAAAAGCCACCCTGTAATCATTAGAAAACACAAAAGGGTTATGTTTTTCGAGCAACTTATATAGGGGGTTGGCTATTTTGGAGAAGTCTTTGATGAATCACCGGTAGAACCTGGAATGCCCAAGGAATCTCCTTATCATTTTAATCGATGTGGGAGATGGAAGCTTTGCAATCACATCTACTTTGGCACGATCCACCTCAATTCCTTTGCTCGACACCAAGTGCCCCATGACTATCCCCTCTTGTACCATGAAATGTCACTTCTCCCAATTAAGAACAAGGTTCGTCTCAATACAGTGCTTCAGCACTCGAGTCAATTTGCTAGGCACTCATCGAATGAATTTCCCACCACTGAGAAATCATCCATGAACACCTCCATGATATCCTCGACCATGTCAGTGAATATGTCCATCATGCACCTTTGAAATGTGGCGGGTGCATTGCATAAGCCAAAGGGCATCCTTCTGAAGGCAAAGATCCTGTAGGGATAAGTGAATGAGGTATTTTCTCTGTCTTCCAGGGCGATGGAAATTTGGTTGTACCCCAAGTACCCGTTTAGAAAAACAAAAGTGAGACCTCCCTGCCAGTCTGTCGAGCATTTGATCGATGAAGGGAAGTGGTAAGTTATCTTTATGGGTGGCAAGATTTAACTTTCTGTAATCCATGCAAATTCTCCAGCCAGTGATGGTCCTTGTGGATATCAGCTCATTGTTGTCATTTTTTACAACAGTCATGCCACCCTTCTTAGGAACATATTGTACTGGGTTAACTTAGTTGCTGTCAGAGATGGGGAAAATGATTCCCGCATCTAACCACTTTATGATTTCCTTCTTCACCACTTCCTTCATATTTGGGTTCATCCGCCTCTAGTTTTCCTTGGAAGGTTTGTGCCCCTCTTCCAGCAGAATTTTGTGCATACAGTATGCCGGGCTGATCCCCTTTATGTCTGCCATGGTCCAACCAATGGCAGTCTTACACTCTGTGAGTACCTGTAATAGCTGCTTTGCCTGCACATCTAGCAAACTGGATGAGATAATAACAGGTAAAGTAGAATTAGGTCCAAGAAATGCGTACCTGAGATGGGCTGGCAGTGGCTTCAACTCCAGCTTGGGTGGCTCTTCAACAAATGGCTTGGTTGGCGGAGTCTCTCTCTTTTCTAATTGTAAGGGCTCAAACTCGAGTGCCCTCGGCCAAACACCTTTTCCTTCAAGCGGTAACACCCATTCTGCCAATTCTTCCCCATTTACCTCACCCAAATTCATCAAACATGCAGCAAAGGGGTCCTCAATAGTTAAGGTCTCATCATCTTCCTCCATTATCACATCCACAGCATCAATAAGAGAACAATTGGCGAACTCACTTGGTCACCTCATGGATTTCTGCACATTGGATGTGATTTCCTCGTCGTTCAACCTCATCTTGAGCTCCCCAGTTTCACAATCAATGAGGGCTCATCCTGTGGCCAAGAATGGCCTTCCCAAAATTATGGGAATCTCTTCATCCACTCTGCATTCCAGTATCACAAAATCCGCAGGGAACACAAGCTTCCCTACCTGCACCAATATGTCATCCAGAATGCTTGACACTCTTTTTACCATCTTGTCTGCCAGCTACAACAACATAGATGTTGGTCTAGCTCTACCGATTCCCAACCTCTTGTAGATGGCCAGGGGTATAAGATTAATGTTGGCCCCTAAATCACAAAGTGCCTTTGCAAAGGCAAAATTTCCAATGGTGCAGGGAATGGTGAAACTCCTTGGATCAGACAGCTTTTCCACAATTGGTCGGGTCACAACAACACTGCAAGTCTGAGCAAGTGTCACTGTGGCCAAGTCTTGGAAGTCAAATTTTCGGTACATTAACTCCTTCATCATTTTGGCATACCCAGGAATCTCCTTCAGAGCATCAATCAAAGGAATGTTTACCCGTATTTGTTTCAACATGTCCAAGAACTTTTTATACTGCTCATCCTTCTGATACTTAGCCAGTCTCTATGGGAATGGTGCTGGAGGTCTCTTCTTCCCAGTGAGTTAGGATTTTTCTTTGTCAGCCACCACCTCAATTACCGGTTCCTGGGATGGCTCAGCTTCTTTCTCAGCCTCGAGCTGTGTGCTGGGTTCTCCTTGGGCAAGCTGCACTATCACCTTAGTCAGTTTTGTTGACTCATCAATTTCAATAGGCACTGGTACCAGTGTCTCAGCCTGTCTGCTTTCTTGAGCTCTTTCTATCTCCCATTCTAAGTCCCTGCCATTGCGTAAAATCACTGCCATTCTTAGGACCATGATCCTTAGGATTTACCTGAGTGTCTGCAGGAAATGTCCCCTGAGGACGATTATTCAAAGACATCGAGATCTGTCCCATTTGCACTTCAATGTTTTTAATAGCTGACTCATGTGCATCTACTCTCTCGCTTATTTTTGCAGTTGACCCAATAACCTGTTGCATCATTGCTTCAAGTCTGGAAAAACCATTTTCCTGTGTACCACCATGTTGTTGCTGAGGGGGTGATAAGCCTGTTGCTAATTCTGATTCTGATTATTGTACCCCTGTGGCCTTTGGTAAGGGGCCACATTACCCTGAGGTCGCATGGATCCCATGTTTCCACTGTTGTGTTGCTGCTGAACTGGCATGTATGGTTGATTTTGTTGGCCCCCAATTTTTTCCACCTTGTTGCTGACCCCCATAATTTGACACATAGTTCATATTTTCAGGGTATTGATGTTGATCACATTCAGCATTCCACTTATTACCAAGTGGCTGACTAATGCAAGATGTGCATAAGCCCCCATTGGTTGTATCCACAATATGTACCTGCTACTTTTTCCCTGACTCATCCACCTTTTTGGTTAGTATGCTCATCTATGTTATCAAGGTGGCCATATTCTCAGCAAGATTGTTGGATGGATCGAAGGGAAATGAGTGAACTATCGGAGTAATGGGTGCATTCCTGGTTGTCCACTCCGAATTCTGTGCCATTTTATCAAGCAGGCTCTGGCTTTCTCTCGATGTTTTTCTCAAGAATGCTCCACCAGCTGAAGCATCTACATTTGCCTTTATAGTATCCGCCAGACCCATATAGAAATGTTGCCCCAACATTTGCTCTGGAATACTATGGTGCGGACAGATAACCAACATCCCTTTAAATTGTTCCCTTGTTTCTTGAAATGTTTCAGTTGGCTTCTGTCTGAAGCTCAAGATTTCATCAATTTATTGAACTGTCTTGTTGGGTGGATGGAATTTGTTCACGAACTACTTAAAAAACTCCTCCCATATGGTAATGGAATTAATGGGGAGCGAGTTTAGCCAAGTCTGGGCTGCTCCTGTCACTGAGAATGGAAACACCAACAGTTCTATTGCTTCCTGAGTGACTTTCGGCTGCCTCTGAGTTTTGCAAATCAACAGGAAATTCTTCAAATATTGTTGGGGATCCTTAATGTATGACCCCGAAAATAGTCCCTTATTCTACAGCAAGTGCAGCATAATGTTTGTAATCTGAAAGGACTCGGCCTGTTTCTTTGGGACTACTATCGTAGTGGCCAAATTCTCTGCCGTGGGTTGTGCCCAGTCATATAAAGGAGCCTCTGGCACAAGAGGTGCCACTATCTGCGCATTTGGGTCTACCACGTCGTCCCCATTGTTGTTCTTGTTGTTTAGATGTTCAATGTCGGGTTCAAGTTGTTCAATTGATGGTTGTTGTTTGATTTTCTGGTTGGCCTGGTTCAAGGCCTTGAAAACTTTCTCGGGGCCTGATAAGGCTTCAAATACTTCACCAGTTCTCGATGAGTTTCTAGGCATGCACTTGTACAACCAAGTTAGCAAACGTTAAAATTTCAATGTATAGATGAAAATTGAAGAAATTTAACTATACTTTAGAATTTTGTATTTCTTCAAACTGTAATTGATAACACCGTTAATTCCCCGGCAACGATGCCAAAATTTGATCATGCTCAACTATGTCTTATAAAAAGACTAAGCGGGCGTTGCAAATATAATCTGAGTATTTCGCCCAGAGTCGAATCCCACAAGGAATTAACCTATCAATTATAGTTGTTAGACTCACTTGATTCATTATAATCAACTTCCCAAAGGTTAAGAATACAATTTGTTGGTATTTTTACTAACAAAAACTAAATGCAATTAAGTATACTAAGAGATAACTAATACTGAGTTGTAAACAAATGCGAGAAGGATCTAAGGTTATGGTTTCCCCCGCTGATGAACTCCCATGTTGTATATTTCCTATTGTTTGGCCTAATTATATTTATCAATCATGAGCACTCTTGCTACCGTAAATATCTCCCGAGTAATTACGACAATTTACTAGACGCACTCTCCCGAGCTACGCTAGCTTGCTTTTATTATAGCTCACTTTAGATTGCACTCAAAGTATCGTTATCCCTAATCCAGCCTTTAAACCCTTGGTTATGGATCCCTCCTATACTTTCGGAGTGGTGTTGTTCAACAACTACCTAAATATGCACTCTCTCCCGAGCAGATACATACTAAATAGGCACATCTAATTGAGGGCCCTTCAATCAACTACAATAAGAACTTAGTTGAACAAATAGAGATTGAAACCAAGAAAACCATATTAATATAACAAGATGTTCATCCTCAACGGGTTCCACCAAAACCTTAGACTAAATAGATTAGCTACTCATAATTGTACTGAAAATAACAACAGAAGAATTCATCAACAATGACAAAAATACAAGGAAGAGAGATGAGATTTGATGCCCAATTGCCCTCCTTGCCTCTTGCCTTTGATTTTCTTGAACAAGACTCTAAACCTGATTATTTTTCTTTTTTGGGCGAGTTGAACCTTATATAGGTTAAGTGGAATTGTCCCAAGCTTCCAAGTTTACCCCTGAAAAATAACGTGTTCGACTGGGCTAGCGCGCCCGCGCTAGTCATTGCGCTATTGGGCGCGCTAATGGCTAAAAATTCTTCCTGGGAATCGATGGACTAGCGCGTTCGCGCTAATGGGCGCACTAAGGCCGCTAGTGGACTTGTAATATGTCCCAGCAATTTTCTTCCTTCTTTTCACACGTTAAATACTCCAAGGGGCCTTTCTCTTCAATTTGGCTCCAAACACCATCCTAGGTCCTCATAAGCGCATTTTGCTCCTGCGAAACATAAAATCAACAATTAGAGCCATTTTAACATCATTTCACATTCCTAAGACAGTGAAGCATCATTAAGTTGGAGTACAAATATACACTAAACTACGTGAATTTAGCTTATATATATTATCCTCATGGAATCATGTGTAATATTTGGCTAGAAGCCAGTGTATCTAAGGGTTTTTTTCCCTTAATTGAATTATTACAACCTCTTGATGAAACTCACTTCATTAAAGGGTTTTACATCTTATCTTCTGGAAATTTCTCATGCACTTGTGACTCCGGGTTCTGGGATGAATATGGGATTTATTCATTTTTTGAATTTGTTAAATACATCTTGTTACTCAGTGGAAGTTCGTTATTTGTCTCAAAATATTAAAATGAGAATTCGATTAACTAATTTATGTTGGCTTGCCTGACAGTGGTGTCTGGCACCATCACAACCTTTAACGGATTTTGGGTCGTGACAACATGGTATCCGAGCACTAGGTTCCCTTAGATCTCACGAGTCATGAGCAATTCTAGTAGAGTCTTGCGGATCGGTACGGAGATGTCTGTACTTATCTTCGAGAGGATACGCGGCTGTTAGGAGCACTTCCCTTCTTGATTCCTCATCATGCGAATTGATCTTTTTGAGGCTTGTGACTTTACTTCTTTCCTATTCAATCTTATACAATGTGAAGCGCTTGTTATGGATTGGGAATCGAGGGATTGTAATGGTACTACATATATTGTACAGGATGTTTCTCCCTGCGTATTTGATGTGGTTGTTGTCATCGCCTTGCGAAAGTCCGTTCTATCATTTCAGCTTAGTGTCGGTATTTTATTTTCGATGGAGGAAAGGAAATCAGACTATAAATGTCCAAGTTTGGGTTAATAAGGTAACAAGACTTGGTGTGTTCTAGTGTGGTAGAACTTTTATCTACGACGTGGTGTCGTCATCCTCGATTGAATGTGTTAAGTCGCCGGTGTTATGATCCCTTTCAATTTTTCTTTGGGATGGATGTTGTGGGATAGTATTGGAGAAGCGGCTATCAAAGATCATGATGTTCAGTGGTTCAGGATTGAATCGGTGTTTCCAATATTAACGGCTCGAGAAAGATGGTCCTCGGACGGTTTAAAGTGGTAGCGACCTGTTTGTTCAAGTGATACATAGATAGATATTGATCTAAGGCAACAACTGAGTAGAAAAGGATGAGGAAGGACATATGGGAAGTGCAGGCGGTGGTTAAACTTCAAGAAGGCCAGGTGTAAGAATCGGGAGTCGAGTAGTCACTTAAAGAAGTGAGGTTGACCAAAGTGGGGGAGTGGCAGAGCGGTATGTGGATTCAATGTAAGGATAACTACGCACCTTGAGAAAAGGTTTAGAGTGATTTGGGGATTTTAGTGGACGGTGATTGGGTCCACAGGCTTGATTTGAAGCATTGGCTATAATATGGCGGGGAATTGGATGCAACATAAAGGAGTTTCTTGGTACGAAGGAGAATACAACGTAACCTTGAATTTGGAAAATATTGTCGCACATTTAAGTAGAGGTCCATGAGGGTGATCGAACTATGTACAATGGGTGCATGGGAAGGGGCCCAGGATGGGTTATTGATGTCGTAGTGATTGTGCAGTGGAACATCGTCGGGAGATGTCTGTAGGGGGGTTATCTCCGGTGGGAAGTTCAGCGATCGCGTGGTTGGCGAAGCTTCTGCGAAGAATTCTACTGGCTATCTAGAAAGAGGTCGAATAGGTGAATAGTGATAGAGATGCAAAGTGTTCATGAAATGCTAACAGAAGGATTTCAAGGAATTTGGAAAATTGTGGCGCGAGATCAGTTCAGCAATGAAGAAAGAATCTTGGTGGGTTCCAGAGATGTGTAACGGTAGCTCCTAGCTAAGTGGGAGAGTCCCACCTCCTACGGTTGGATTGTATGGTCGTCTATTTGTGAGATTTCTGGGTATTTGCATATTGATGGGTTATTAAAGCTAAGGAAAGAGAACGTAAGTAGTAATTTGGGAAAAGGAATTGGTAAAGGTGTGCTATGGTTGGCTTTATCGGCTCGTGTTTAGGCTTTGGGAAGATTCATGACTAATGCTTCGTTCAGAGGTGATTTACAAGGGGAGCGATTCCGCCGGGTGCTTCCTTAAGATGGGTGTTCATGTGCCAGTAGAGCCTCGGAGTTGATTATATTCGGGACCAAGTTAGAGTGGGTGAATCTCAACAGCGGTCCTAGTTAATTCAAAGAGGGTTAAAATGCGGTGCCTAAGGATTTCAAGCCCGCGATGTGGTTAAGAATTTAGCTTTTGAAGCGCATTATGATAAGAGGCTCAGAATGTTCTATGATATTTTCGGCTTACAGTGCAGCATTTGGGAGGAAGGAGAGAAAATGACTTCAGATTCATAGTGGAATTTTCAGAATGGGTGTAGCGATCGAGGATGCGGATGTGCGCACTAGGAGGGTATGAGAAGGATCGTGGGTTTGGAGACAATGTGGTCTCGTGGAATGGGGTCACTCAGGATGAGTGCGGAGTTAGGTTCGTGATGTAAAGAATGGAGCTGTTATTATTTCTCAAGAAAGTTAAGGATAAGTTAGAAGGAGTCGGATCTGTTAGCCATGGTTGAAGTGGCATGAGGATGACAGTGACCAGTCCCTCCAGCGTGGTTAGATTATGCACGTGATTTGTGGCGGTACATGCGAGGCTTGACGGCCACCGTGATTGGTTCTAATTGGGATTATTCAAGTATTGTGACTTGTGGTATGTAGACGAATCCCGAAAGGGTTATGGTGGTCTAGACCATTACTTGAGGATTTGCATGTTCCACAGTTATGAGAGTTCACTCACGTGATGATGTGGTTCTCTTGAAATGAGCTAAGTAAAAAGGTTTCTATATGATGAAGTGTTCACCATATTAGTGGTCCAGGAGTTATGATGAAATTCTTGTGTTATCGCATATTGGCATGTTAGGTGCAATGAGCGGTAGGAAATTGAGAGTGAGGATCAAGGTTGTGGTTCGGTGTAGGTAAGGATGTCGTGAGCTCGGATTAGCTAGGAAGAGAATTGGATGTTTAGAGTAAGCTGGTATTGTCTTCCGCATCACCTGAGATCGGTGTTTGTGTAAGAGGCTTTGCATCCTGGTTGCGGATTCTTGAATTGCCTTGCAGTATTTGTATGGCCGATGGTATGGTGGTGCAGACTTGTTACCTGGTGCGTGAGGTCGTGGGAGTGTATTCCACGGGAAGATTGTATAAGGGTGACATGTAGTCACTTGATTGATTGAAGATTTAAACCAAGTATGAAGAATGTGGTAAGATTGCGTATTTGAGAATTTATGCCTAGAGGGCGCTCGGTTCATTTGGTTGTGGATTGTGGGAGTTTGTCCCGGCTATGATGGTTATTCTCGTGTGTTATTAGAAAAAGTGGGTTATTGTGGACCCAGGTAAGGCTATACGCCTAGTTCGGTGTGATCAGAATCGGCTTGAGGTTTGTGAATGAATTTAAATATGAATATGGGCTCTATATCATACCAGATATGTTCATTTCAGCATAGCGCTCCTCATGGAGTAGTATTCGGATGATGGATGTTGTTTCATTGTCGGCTATTTCATGTAAGGGTATACTGTGACGTGTAAGTCGTGTAACGGTGATAAATTTCATATGTGTTGAGGTTCCGTGTAGCGATGGGGTTATGTGAGCAGGATGGCTCTTGAGATTCAGTTTATATATCGCACCTCAGTTGTGCTTGAGTTTTGTAGCATATGGCGCTATCTGTCTCCCCAGTGTTGGTATTATGCACTTGGTGCGCTTGTGACCGATATTCAATATTTTTTAGCAATGAGTAATTTAGCTCGGTGTGTATCTCCTTATGTGAATTTTATGTGTGGATCGGGTGGCACGCCGCCACGGGTATGTCATTTGGATCGGGTTGCACGCCGCAACAGTGTGATAATAAGTACAGTTTTTATATTCTATTCTTTTGTGTGTTTTGTTTCCCCATTTCTAAGAAAAGTTCATATTAGTCATGTGGGTTGAGTAGTTCCTTCCAGAGTTCATTTTCCTTATGTATCGCATTCGAGTTTGTAGTTTATTGGCGTTGTGGCATCATGTGAGACTGTTGGTCATGTCTAGGGTGGCTTATTGCCTGAGCAGCTCGTACAAGGTGAGACGAGATTATTGGATATAGGATAAGTGCAACCGAATTATGTGAAGTATATTAAAGAGCATATACCATTATTTGGTTAAGAATGAGGTAATGATTCTTATCAGGAGTATAGACTCAATGAATTGTTGACTCGGCAGTTGGTTATGAATTTCTACACATCTCTTCCGTCGTGGCGGCATTGCGAGAGTTGGAACAGGAATTATATGTGGCATAGGGTGCATTGTGAGCATCAGATTCGAAAAAGTGTCGGCTATTACGACAAGAGAGTGTTATTATGGCCTTGTGAATGATGTGGTGCATGGTGTGAATTCAGTAAGGGTGTACAGTCATGTTCTGGTACAGCGTGTGGTGATTATTACGACATTCATATGTTGGAAGCGGGCCTGGCAGAGAAATTCCAGATGTTGGGACTGGGCTCTAAGGCTCATTTGCCTAAATGGAAGAGGATATCTTAAGATTTGATTGAGCTAATGTTCTCAACTGAGTTGTGGTAGCACGGGCAGGTGCACAAGGTGTTTAGTAGTGATTTCAGGCAACTCCACCGCAGTTCTTAGCATGTTCGAGAACGAACATATGTTTAAGTGGGAGAGAATGTAACGACCCGACCGATCGTCTTGAGCTCTAGTGCGTCATTCGGCAATTTGAGGGCATGAATAGCTTCACTTCAGGTATTATGACTTATTCGCAGGGTTGGAATTGAATTCCCTGAGTGTTGGAGTCGAATTTTAAAGCGGATTCCCATTTCGGAAGCTTTAAGTTGGAAGAATCGACTAAGGTTGGATCTTTGAGTAAACGACCTCAAAATTGGGATTTGAAGATTCCAGTAGGTTCGGATGATGATTTCGGGTTGGTTCGTATGTTTGAATCGGGTTTGGATGACTCGGGAGCGTTTCGGCGTCTATTGGGGAAGTTGGCATTTTGGAAGAAAATTCATAAATTTGGGTCAAAGTTCATTTCAGTGTTATCTATGCTTGATTAGGATTCTGAGTCTGGGAATAGCTCCGTATGGTGATTCTGGTATTGGGAGCGTGATCGGAAGTAAATTTGGAGGTTCGTAGGTCATTTTGGAGTCATTTGGCTAAAGTTAGAAATTCGAAGGTTTTTGATGAGTTGGACCGGAAGAGGACCTTTTAAAATCAGGTTCGGATTATGATTCCGGAAGTTGGAGTAGGTCTGTAATGTTGAATATGACTTGTGTGAAAAATTCGAGATCAATCGGACGTGATTTTATAGGTTTCGGCATCGAATGAAGAAGTTGGAAGTTCTAAAGTTCATTAAGCTTGATTTGAGTGTGATTCATGGTTTTGGTGTTGTTTGACGTGATTTGAGGCCTCGAGCAGGTCCGTGTTATGTTATGGGATTGGTTTGTGTGATTGGACGGGGTCCCGGGGACCCCGGGTGGCTTCCGGGTGGTTAACGGATCGAAATTTGGAGTTGAGGAAGGCTGAGGCTGCTGTCTTCTTGTGTAACCGCACCTGCAAGGTCTTGGCCGCAGGTGCGGAACCGCAGAAGTGGCCATAGAGCCGCAGAAGCTGAAGCAAATGGGCTAGCTGGGACCGCAGATGCGGTCATTTTTTCCGCAGATGCGGGACCGCACCTGCGGAAGAAGAGGCGCAGAAATAGAGAGAGGGGCCTTGGGGGAAACTGAAGAAGCGGTAGTTGGGGCCGCACCTGCGGAACCGCAGAAGCGGTCAAGTAATCGCATGTGCGGAAAGGCTGGAGGCAGTGAGGTTCTTAAAAATCGTGGTTTTGGCTTATTTGTACTTCATTTCTTCCATGGGAGGCGATTTTTGAGCAATCTTGGAGTGTCATTTTTGGCACCTTCTATAGGGTAAGTGATTTATTCTCATTTTTAGTTAAATACTTGGATTTTGTATGGATTAGACATCGAAATTTGTGGAAACTGTGGGTTTTGGGTAGAAGACGTAGAAATTTATATTTTGGATTTTTGGCCACGAATTTGGGCATGAAATTGGGAATAAATTTTATATGTGAGTTCGTGAGGTTATGGGTAAAGTTATTCTTCGAGAAATTTCGGAATCCGGGCACATGGGCCCGATGGTGATTTTTAACCAACTTTTCGTTCGGGGTTAGGAATTTTTGTAAATTGGATTATAATGAGTAATTGTGTATATATTAATGGGTTTGCATAACTATTGGCTAGTTTTTGAGCGTTGTGCATTGATTTGAATCATCGGAAGGGCGTGGAATGCCGGTTATAGAACTTCGGATCGAGGTAAGTTTCCTTTGTAACCTTGTAAGAGGTAAGTAACCCTATAGGTGGACTAAAATGTTATGTGCTTCTATTTGTCAGGGCTACGTATGCACGAGGTGTAACGACCCGGCCGGTTATTTTGAGAGTTAGAGCCCCGATCCCATAATAACTGCTTTCCCCACGTTTGTTTCTACTATTGGGACTTGCCGGAGTGTTTAGCTATGAAATTCGGAGAGTTTTGGGACAATTAGTCCCTAATTATGTGTTAAGCCTTAGAAATCGGATCGTGGGTGGAACTATGTGAAGACGGGTCCGAAATGGAGTTCAGTCGACTCAGTTAGCTCCGTTGAGTGATTTCGTGGATAGGAGCGAGTCCGGAATGTGATTTCGAGGTCTGTATTAGAGTTAGGCTTAGATGAATTTCTACACCTCTTCCGTTGTGGTGGCATTGCGAGAGTTAGAATAGGACTTATATGTATCATGGGGTGCATTGTGAGCATCAGATTCAAAATAGTGTCGACTATTATGATCAAAGAGTGTTATTATGGCCTTGTGAATGATGTGGTGCATGGTGTGAATTCAGCAAAGGTGTGCAGTCATGTTCTGGTACAGCGTGTGGTGATTATTACGACATTCATATGTTGGAAGTGGGACTGGCAGAGAAATTCCAGATGTTGGGACTGGGCTATGAGGCTCATTTTCCTAAATGGAAGAGGATATCTACAGATTTGATCGAGCTAATGTTCTCAACTGAGTTGTGGTAGCACGGGCAGGTGCACAAGGTGTTTAGCAGTTATTTTAGGCAACTCCAGTGCAGTTCTTAGCATGTTCGAGAACGAATGTATGTTTAAGTGGGAGAGAATGTAACGACCCGACCGATCGTCTTGAGCTCTAGCGCGTCGTTCGGCCGTTTGAGGGCATGAGTAGCTTCACTTCAGGTATTATGACTTGTTCGCAGGGTCGGAATTGAATTCCGGGAGTGTTGGAGTCGAATTGTAAAGCGAATTCCCGTTCCGGAAGCTTTAAGTTGGAAGAATCAACTAAGGTTGGATCTTTGAGTAAACGACCTCGGAATCGGGATTTGAAGGTTCCAACAGGTTTGTATGATGATTTCAGACAGGGTCGTATGTTTGAATCGAGTTTGGATGACCTGGGAGCGTTTCGGCGTCTATTGGGGAAGTTGGCATTTTGGAAGAAAATTCATAAATTTGGGTCAAAGTGCATTTCAGTGTTATCGATGCCCCGTTGGGATTCCGAGTTTGGGAATAGCTCTGTATGGTGATTCTGGTATTGGGAGCGATCAGAAGTAAATTTGAAGGTTCGTAGGTCATTTTGGAGTCATTTGGCTAAAGTTACAAATTCGAAGGTTTTTGAGGAGTTGGACCGGAAGAGGACCTTTTAATATCGGGGTCGGATTCTGATTCCGGAAGTTGGAGCAGGTCCGTAATGTTGAATATGACTTGTGTGCAAAATTCGAGATCAATCGGATGTGATTTGATAGGTTTCAGCATCGAATGAAGAAGTTGGAAGTTCTAAATTTCATTAATCTTGAATTTCAGTGTGATTCATGGTTTTGGCGTTGTTTGACGTGATTTGAGGCCTCGAGCAGGTCCGTGATATGTTATGGGATTGATTTATGTGATTAGACGGGGTCCGGGGGATCCGGGTGGATTCCGGGTGGTTAACGAATCGAAATTTGGAGTTGACATAAGCTGAGGATGCTGTCTTCTGGTGTAACCGCACCTGCGAGGTCTTGGCCGCAGGTGCGGAGCCGTAGAAGCGGCCATAGAGCCGCAGAAGAGGAAGTGGATGGGTTAGATGGGACCGCAGATGCGGTTATTTTTTCCGCAGATGCGGGACCGCACCTACGGAAGAAGAGGCACAGAAGCGGAGCGAGGGGCCTGTTAGGAAACCGCAGAAGCGGTAGTTGGGGCCGCACCTGCGGAACCGCAGAAGCGGTCAAGTAATCGCATGTGCGGAAAGGCTGGAGGCAGTGAGGTTCTTAAAAATCGTGGTTTTGGCTTATTTGCACTTCATTTCTTCCATGGGAGGCGATTTTGGAGCAATCTTGGAGTGTCATTTCCGGCACCTTCTATAGGGTAAGTGATTTCTTATCATTTTGAGTTAAATACTTGGATTTTGTATGGATTAGACATGGAAATTTGTGAAAACTATGGGTTTTGGGTAGAAGACCTAGTAATTTATATTTTGGATTTTGGCCATGAATTTGGGCATGAAATTGGGAATAAATTTTATATGTGAGTTCGTGAGGTTTTGGGTAAAGTTTATCTTCGAGAAATTTCGGAATCCGGGCACGTGGGCTCGAGGGTGATTTTTAACCAACTTTTCGTTCGGGGTTAGGAATTTTTGTAAATTGGATTATAATGAGTAATGTGTATATATTATTGGGTTTGCATAACTATTGGCTAGTTTTGGAGCGTTGTGCATTGGGTAAAATGTTATGTGATAAAATGTAAGAGGGAAGTAACCCCATAGGTGGACTAAAATGTTATGTTCTTCTATTTGTGGGGGCTAGTATGCACGAGGTGTAACGACCCGGCTGGTCGTTTTGAGAGTTAGAGCCCCGATCCCCTAATAAATGCTTTCCCCATGTTTGTTTCTGCTATTGGGACTTGCCGGAGTGTTTAGCTATGAAATTCGGAGAGTTTTGGGACATAGTCCCTAATTATGTGTTAAGACTTAGAAATCGGACCGTGGGGTGAAACTATGTGAAGACGGGTCCGAAATAGAGTTTCGTCGTCTCCGTGAGCTCCGTTGAGTGATTTCGGGGTTAGGAGCGCGTCCAGAATGTGGTTTCGAGGTATGTAGTAGAGTTGAGGTCTCGTGGGGCCTCGGGTGGGTTTCGGATGCTCAAACGGGAAGATTTTTTACTTAAGCCTATAGCTGAACTTGCTGGTTCTGGTGTCTCGCACCTGCGGAAGGGGAGCCGTAGGTGCGGACACGCAAGTGCGATTAGGGGTGCGCAGGTGCGGTTTTGCCAAAAGCCGACTGGGTCCGCAGGTGCGGCTGGGAGACCGCAGGTGTGGCCCCATCCCAATTAATGAGTTTTCAC
Source organism: Nicotiana knightiana (assembly GCA_005239525.1). Classification (NCBI taxonomy): domain Eukaryota; kingdom Viridiplantae; phylum Streptophyta; class Magnoliopsida; order Solanales; family Solanaceae; genus Nicotiana; species Nicotiana knightiana. The sequence goes on from ML391369.1 coordinate 42,542, forward strand.
ACCTGCGATGCATTTTCCGCAGGTGCGGTCCAATGGGCCGCAGAAGCGGAAATTGCTGGGCAGAAATAAGCAATTCGAGGGTTTGGACTTCATAATTTCTAAAATCAATTGAATCTTGGGATTTGGCGATTCTGTGAGGATTTTTAAGAGGAGATCAATAGGTAACAATTCCTAATCCTATTTCCCTTGTATTTCATCAATCTATAGTGAATTCTTCAATCTAATTAGGTAGAAGTGATGGGAAATTGTTTGAAAATGAGGGAAAGGTCCCCCAATTGAGAATCTGAGTTTTGAGTGAGATTTCGACGTCGGATTGTGATGATTTTCGGTTGAATGTACTCGTGAGTGAATGGGTGTTTGGAATTTGTGACTTTCACAAGATTCTGAGTCGTGGGCCGGGAGACTTTTTCGGCGATTTTCCTAATTTCACGCTTAGGCTTCAAATTTATTTGTTGAACTAGTTTCTTGAAATGATATTCACATTATGAAACTTATTTGAATAGATTCGGGCCATTCAGAGTTTGGTACTCGTGGCAAGAACGTGATTCCCGGTTGATTGAGCAGTCAAGGTAAGTGGCTTGCCTAACTTTGTGTTGGGGACTTCCCCCTTAGGATATTTGATGCTAAATTTTGTGTGGGCGCCATGTACGTGAGGTGACGAGTATGTGCACGGGCCGTTGTTTCAAAAATATTATTTTCTTCCTTACAAAATCATACATTTTTTTCTCTTCTATGAACTTGCTCTTATCTGAAATATATTGTCTAGTTTAGATTAGGAAAGCATGTTTAATTGTCTACTTGATTCTATTTTGTGCGCCATGTTTAGTTAAGCCCTTATATGAGTTATATGTGATTAGTATAAACTGTGTGATTCGATGTTATTCTTGTCATTCATCCTTCATAGCATATTTAAATTGGGATTACGGACGTATTCCGGGAGATCCCCCTGTACTGCATATTTATTTTGGGACTACGAACGTATTTCGGGAGATCCCCCTGTACTGCATATTTATTTTCGGACTACGGACGTATTCCGAGAGATCCCTCTGGACGGTGTATTTATTTTGGTACTATGGATGTATTCCGGGAGATCCCCCTCTGTACTGCATAATCATTTGGAACTACGGGACGGTATCCCGGGAGATTCCACTTTGTGATGTATATTGTGTTGAGTCGAGGTCCCTCTTTACTGTAGAACTTATATTGTTTTCCTAAACTGTTTTACTGTATACATTACCTATCTTTGTACTGTTTTAAATTGATTTACATGGAAATCGAGTAGAGCCTTAACCTGACCTCGTCACTACCTGACTGGGGTTAGGCTTGGCACTTACTGGGTACCAAATGTGGTGTACTCATGCCCTTTCTTGCACATGTTTTTCGTGTGCAGATCCAGGTACGAGTATCATCCTCGTGGTTAGTCGTTGCTGCTGATTCTAGGATACTGCAAGGCATTTCTGCCGCGTCCGCAGAATCCTTCGAGTCTCCTTCCATTCTATCTTGTAGAGATGTTCTTATGTACTTTCCCGTTTTTGTTAGAGATACAGTAGTGTTAGAAGTTTGTGACTATCTGTGACATTCCGGATTTTGGGAAGTTATGTTTTGTATGAGCCGAGCGGCCAGTACGTTATTTATGTCATTACCCTTATCCCATTTATTGCTTGTGTTTCAATTCAATTTTTTTATAGTAGGCTTACCTAGTCGTAGAGACTAGGCGTCGTCACGACACCTTCGGAGGGTAATTTGGGTCGTGACAAGTTGGTATCAGAGCATTAGGTTCATAGGAGTCACAAGTCACAAGCCGGTTTATTAGGGTCTAGCGGATCGGTGCGGAGACGTCCATATCTATCTTCGGGAGGCTATGTAACTATTAAGAACAATCACATTTCTTTGATTTCTTTTTCATACGAGTTATTGACATCAAAAATTCTAAAACTCTATTCTATTCTTTCTCACAGATGGTGAGGATCCGTACGGGACGGACCGATGACCAGGCACCCCCGCCCCCAGCTAGAGTTGCCAGAGGCAGGGGTAGGGGTAGAGGACGAGCACCCGGTGCAGCCCGAGCACCGGCGAGAGCAGCGATAGAGGAGCCTACAGCAGCTTCAGCTGGAGAGCCAACACAGGAGGTCCCTATTGTTGCTCCAGCCTTACAGGAGACTTTGGCTCAGTTCATGAGCATGTTCATCACTCTAGCCCAGGCTGGACTACTTCCGATAGCTCCCGCTACATCTCAGGACGGAGGAGGGGCACAAACTCCCGCAGCCCACACTCCTAAGCAGAGGGTCCAGGTTGATCAGGCTCCGGAGTATATTCCTATGCCCCCACTGGCTCCGGTACAGCATGAGACCAGGGTAGCTGCTTAGGAGGCAGAGCAGCTCAGACTTGAGAGGTACAAGAAGTACCACCCACCTACTTTTAGCGGACTAGCTTCAAAAGATGCTCTGGTTTTCTTAAGGAGTGCCATCGTATTCTCCGCACTATGGGCATTGTGGAGACCAGTGGGGTTTCTTTTACCGCTTTCCAGCTGAGAGGAGAGGCATATCAATGGTGGCGTGCCTATGATTTGAGTAGTCCAGACGAGGCAGCCTCACTCACTTGGACTCAGTTTTCAGAGATGTTTCTGCGAGATTATATCCCTTAGAGCCTCGGGGATATTTGGCGTGCGGAGTTCGAGCAGTTGCGCCAGGGTACTATGACTGTGTCGGGGTATGCAATCCATTTCAGTGAGTTAGCTCGGCATGCACCAGCCTTGGTTTCCACAGTCAAAGAGAGGGTTTGCCGCTTCATTGAGGGACTTCACCCTAGTATTCGGACCAGTATGGCCAGAGAGTTGGAGATGGATATCACTTATCAGTAGGCAGTGAGTATTGCCAGTAGAGTAGAGGGCATGTTTGCCCGGGATCGAGAGGAGAGAGAGGCCAAGAGGTATCGAGAGACCGGCCATTTTTCAGGAGCTCGTGCACCAGCAGCACGCTACGGTAGGACTTTGTGGGTCGCCTTGTTCATTCAGCTCTTCCAGCAGCCAGCGGTATTCCAGCTCCTCCTAGACCTCAGGAGTCCTATTATGCACCGCCAGTATCCAGTATGCCTCCAGTTCGAGGTGCTATTACCGGTCAGCCCAGCAGGCCAGCTCCTATTCAGTCGCAGCTGCAGCGTCCTCTGAGGGGTTGTTTTGAGTGTGGTGACACTCGTCACATGATTAGAGATTGCCCCAGGGCCAGAAGGGATTCACCTTCTTAGTCTTATCAGCCTCCACGTGCTCCATCAGGTCCTCCGGCTATTCTTCCAGCCTCAGCTGCCACTCCAGCTCTTCAGCTAGCTCGAGATGGAGGTCGGGGAGGTAAAGGTCGCTCTAGAGGGGGAGGCCAGGCTAGATACTATACCCTTCCAGCCCGTTCCGAGGCCATTTCTTTAGATTTAGTCATCACAGGTATTGTCCATGTATGTCATAGGGATGCATCAGTAGCCCAGGCTCTACGTACTCATATGTGTCCTCTTATGTTGCTCCACATTTAGGGATATTTAGGGATTCTTTAAGTTCCCCTGTTCATGTATCTACTCCTGTGGTAGACTCCCTAGTTGTGGACTGCGTATATCGATCGTGTTTGATTACTCTTAGTGGTTTTGAGACCAGGGCTGATTTGTTACTACTCAACATGGTAGATTTTGATGTTATCTTGGGCATGGACTGGTTGTCGCCCCATTTTTCTATTCTTGATTGTCATGTAAGACCGTGATGCTGACTATGCCAGGTTTGTCGAGGTTAGAGTGGAGAGGTACCTTAGAGTATACTCCCCGCAGGGTCGTTTCATTTCTTAAGGCTCAGTGGATGGTTGAGAAGGGGTGTTATTCATATTTGGCCTATGTGAGAGATGTTAGTGTTGATACCCCTCCAGTTGAGTCAGTTCCAATAGTGAGGGACTTTCCTGATGTATTCCCAGCTGATCTTCCAGGTATGTCGCCCGACAGAGATATTGTTTTCGGCATTGATTTGTTGCCGGGCACTCAGCCCATTTCTATTTCTCCTTACCGTATGGCTCCTCCTGAGTTGAAGGAGTTGAAGGAGCAGTTATAGTAGTTTCTTGATAAGGGTTTCATCAGGCCCAGCGTATCACTTTGGCGTGCTCCAGTGCTATTTGTGAAGAAAAAGGATGGCTCTATGAGTATGTGTATTGATTATCGATAACTGAACATGGTTACAGTGAAGAACAAGTATTCGTTTCCTCGCATTGATGATTTATTCGACCAGTTACAGGGTTCCAGAGTTTTCTCCAAGATTGACTTGCGATCTGGCTATCATCAGCTGAAAATTCGGGAGCCGGACATCCCGAAGACTGCCTTCAGGACCAGATATGGTCACTATGAGTTTCTTGTCATGTCATTTGGGCTGACCCATGCCCCAGTAGCCTTTATTCATTTGATGCACAGTGTGTTCCGGCCTTATCTTGACTCCTTCGTCATTGTGTTTATTGACGACATCCTGGTGTATTCCCGATCACGGGAAGATCATGAGCAGCACTTGAGGATCGTGCTTCAGACTTTGAGGGAGAAGAGATTGTATGCAAAATTCTCCAAGTGTGAGTTCTGGCTTGATTCAGTGGCATTCTTGGGCCACATAGTGTCTTGTGATGGGATCAAAGTAGATCCGAAGAAGGTGGAGGCGGTGCAGAGTTGGCCTAGACCGTCATCAGCTACATAGATCCGCAGTTTCCTTGGGTTGGCAGGGTACTACCGTCGCTTTGTAGAGGGATTTTCATCTATTGCAGCACTTATGACCAGACTGACCCAGAAAGGTGTTCCATTCAGGTGGACCGAGGAGTGTGAGGAGATCTTTCAGAGGCTCAATATAACTTTGACTACGGCCCCAGTATTAGTGTTGCCTACGGGTTTGGGGTTCTACATTGTCTATTGTGATGCCTCGAGGATTGGCCTTGGAGCAGTATTGATGTAGGACGGTAGGGTGATTGCCTACGCGTCCAGGCATTTGAAGGTGCATGAGAAGAATTATCCGGTTCATAACCTCGAGTTAGCAGCTATTGTTCACGCCCTGAAGATCTGGCATCATTATTTGTACGGTGTTCCCTGTGAGATTTTCATTGATCACCGAAGTTTACAGCAATTGTTCAGGAAGAAGGACCTTAACCTACGTCAGTGGAGGTGGTTGGAGCTACTTAAAGACTATGATATCACCACATTATACCACCGGGGGAAGGCCAATGTAGTGGCCGACGCCTTGAGTCGCCGGGCGGAGATTTTGGGGAGCTTGGCATATCTTCTAGCGGCTAAGAAGCCTTTAGCCTTGGATGTTCAGACTTTAGCTAGCCAGTTCGTGAGGTTGGATATTTCAGAGCCTAGCCGAGCGTTAGCTTGTGTGGTTGCTCGATCTTCCCTTTATAACCGCATCAGAGAGTGCCAGTATGATGACCCCCACCTTCTGGTTCTTCAGGACAGGGTCCGGCGAGGCGATGCCAGAGATGTGTCTATATATGATGAGGGCGTGATGAGGATGTAGGGGCGGATCTGTGTGCCCAATTTATATGGGCTTCGGGAGTTGATTCTAGAGGAGGCCCACAGCTCGCGGTACTCCATCCATCCGGGTGCCGCGAAGATGTACCAGGACCTGAGACAACACTATTGGTGGAGAAAGATGAAAAAGGACATAGTGGAATTTGTGGCCAAGTGTCTCAACTGTCAGCAAGTTAAATATGAACATCAGAGACCAGGAGGATTACTTCAGAAGATTGAGCTTCCAGAGTGGAAGTGGGAGCGGATCACCATGGACTTTGTAGTTGGACTTCTACGGACTTTGAGGAAGTTCGATGCTATTTGGGTGATCGTGGATCGGCTGACCAAGTCAGCTCATTTCAATCCGGTGCTGACCACTTATTCTTCAAAGAGGTTGACCGAGATTTATATCAGAGAGATCATCCGCCTTCACGGTATTCCAGTATCTATCATCTCAAATAGAGGTACACAGTTCACATCGCGGTTCTGGAGAGCCGTACAGCAGGAGTTGGGCACCAGGGTGGAGCTGAGCACAACCTTTCACCCTCAGAAGAATGGGAAGTATGAGCGCACGATTCAGATTCTTGAAGATATGCTCTGCGCCTGTGTGATGGAGTTTGGAGGGTCATGGGACCAATACTTGCCTCTTGCAGAGTTTGCTTATAATAACAGCTACCAGTCCAGCATTCAGATGGCACCGGATGAGGCTTTGTATGGTAGATGGTGCCAGTCTCCAGTGGGATGGTTCGAGCCGGGCGAGGCCCGATTGTTGGGTACATATTTGGTCCAGGATGCCCTGGACAAGGTGAAGGTGATTCAGGAGAGACTTCGCATAACTCAGTCCAGGCAGAAGAGTTATGTGAACCGGAAGGTTCGTGATCTGGCATTTATGGTTGGTGATCGAGTTTTTCTTAGGGTATGGCCTATGAAGGGCGTCATGAGGTTCAGGAAGAAGGGTAAGCTGAGTCCGAGATTCATTGGACCTTTTGAGATATTGCGGCGTGTTGGGGAGGTGGCCTATGAGCTTGCCTTGCCTCCCAGCCTAGCAGGAGTTCATCCGGTATTCCATGTGTCTATGCTCCGGAAGTATCACAGCGATCCGGCTCATGTATTGGACTTCAGTTCAGTACAGTTGGACAAGGATCTATCCTATGTTGAGGAGCCAGTAGCCATTTTGGATAGACAGGTGAGAAAGCTCAGGTCGAAGAATATTTCATCAGTAAAGGTTCAGTGGAGGGGTCAGCCGATCGAGGAGGTGATTTGAGAGACCGAACAGGATATGCGCAGCCGGTACCCTCATCTTTTCACAGCTTCAGGTATGTCTTTATAGTCGTTCGAGGATGAATGATTGTTTTAAGAAGGGGAGAACGTAACGAACCGGCCGGTCATTTTGAGAGTTAGAGCCCCGATCCCCTAATAATTGCTTTCCCCATGTTTGTTTCTGCAATTGGGACTTGCCGGAGTGTTTAGCGATGAAATTCGGAGAGTTTTGGGACAATTAGTCCCTAATTATTTGTTAAGCCTTAGAAATCGGACCGTGGGTGGAACTATGTGAAGACGGGTCCGGAATGGAGTTATGTCAACTCCATTAGTTCCATTGAGTGATTTTTGGGTTAGGAGCGCGTCCGGAATATGGTTTCGAGGTCTGTAGTAGAGTTAGGCTTGAATTGGCGAAAGTTAGAATTTCGGCGATTTCGGCCGATAGGTGGAATTTTGATATCGGGCTCGGAATGGGATTCTGAGAGTGGCTATAGGTTCGTAGTGTCATTTGTGACCTGTGTGTCAAATTTCAGGTCATTCGGAATAGTTTAGACGTGTTTCGCCATCGTTGTGGATTTTGGGAAAATCTAAGTTTTTAGGCTTGAATCCATGTATAATTTGTGATTTTATATGTTATGTGATGTGGTTTGAAGGCTCTACTAAGTTCGAGTGAGGTATTAGGACTGGTTGTTGGTTTTGGTTGAGGTCTCGGGGGCCTCGGGTGGGTTTCGGATGCTCAAACGAGAAGATTTTTGACTTAAGCCTATAGCTGAAGTTGCTGGTTCTGGTGTCTCGCACCTGCGGAAGGGGAGCCGCAGGTGCGATAAGGGGTGCGCAGGTGCGGTTTTGCGGTCCGCAGGTGCGGTTGGGAGATCGCAGGTGCGGCCCCATCCCAATTAATGATTTTTCGCACCTGCGATGCATTTTTCGCAGGTGCGGTTCAATGGGCCGCAGAAGCGAAAATCGCTGGGCAGAAATAGGCAATTCGAGGGTTTGGACTTCATAATTTCTAAAATTAATTGGAGCTCGAGATTTGGCGATTCTGTGAGGATTTTGAAGAGGATATCAATAGGTAACGATTCCTAATCTTATTTCCCTTGTATTTCATCAATCTATAGTGAATTCTTCAATCTAATTAGGGAGAAATGATGGGAAAGAATGAGGGAAAGGTCCCCCAATTGAAAATCCGAGTTTTGAGTGAGATTTCGACGTCGGATTGTGATGATTTTTGGTTGAGTGTACTCGAGTGAATGGGTGTTCGGAATTTGTGACTTTCACCCCATTCCGAGTCGTGGGTCGGGAGACTTTTTCGGCAATTTTCCTAATTTCACGCTTAGGCTTCAAATTTATTTGTTGAACTAGTTTAGTGAAATGATATTCACATTATGAAACTAATTTGAATACATTCGGGCCATTTGGAGTTTGGTACTCGTGGCAATAACGTGATTCTCGGTTGATTTGAGCAGTCAAGGTAAATGACTTGCCTAACTCTGTGTTGGGGACTTCCCTCTTAGGATATTTGATGCTAAATTTTGTGTGGGCGCCGTGTACGTGAGGTGACGAGTATGTACATGGGCCGTTGTTTCAAAAATCTCATTTTCTTCCTTACAAAACATACATTGTTTTCTCTTCTATGAACTTGCTCTTATATGAAATATATTGTCTAGTTTAGATTAGGATGCTTACATGCTTAATTGTCTACTTGATTCTTTTCTGTGCGCCATGTTTAGTTAAGCCCTTATATGCCTTATATGTGATTATTATAAACCGTGTGACTCGATGTTATGCTTGTCATTCATCCTGCATAGCATATTTAAATTGGTACTACGAACGTATTCCGAGAGATTCCCCTGTATTGCATATTTATTTTGGGACTACGAACGTATTCCGGGAGATCCCCATGTACTGCATATTTTGAGACTACGGACGTATTTCGGGAGATCCCCCTGTACTGCATATTTATTTTCGGACTACGGACGTATTTCGGGAGATCCCTCTGTACTGCATATTTATTTTGGTACTACGTATGTATTCCGGGAGATCCCCCTCTGTACTGCATAATCATTTGGAACTACCGGGAGATTCCACTTTGTGATGTATATTGTGTTGAGTCGAGGTCCCTCTTTACTGTAGAACTTATATTGTTTTCCTAAACTGTTTTACTGTATACATCACCTATCTTTGTACTATTTTAAATTAATTTACATGGAAATCCAGTAGAGCCTTAACCTGACCTCGTCACTACCTGATTGGGGTTAGGCTTGGCACTTACTGGGTACCAAATGTGGTTTACTCATGCCCTTTCCTGCACATGTTTTTTGTGTGCAGATCCAGGTACGAGCTATCAGCCTCGTGGTTAGTCGTTGCTGCTGATTCTAGGAGACTTCAAGGTATTTCTCCCGTGTCCGCAGAATCCTCCGAGTCTCCTTCCATTCTTTGCTTGTGTTTCAATTCAATTTTTCTCTTTATAGTAGGCTTACCTAGTCATCAAGACTAGGTGCCGCCACGACACCTTCGGAGGGTAATTTGGCTCGTGACACGAGGTGACGAGAGTCATTACGTGGCTACTAGATTTGCCTATGTCTGGGTAGTTTTAGGCTTACATCATGCTTTGTTGATATTGTTATTGATTTATGTTTATTGTTTTCCTTGAGAGGGAGCGGAATTGAGTTCACTTATTAAATATTTTTAAAAGGAGTTGAATTTAAGAATTTAAGATTTAAAAGGTTTTCGTCTGAACTTCGTAATTTCGAAAGGAATTGAGGAATATTATAATAGCTTAAGAAATCTATGGGTAACCGCATCGCATGTATGTTTCGCGAGCGGGGTATTTCCTTCTACTACTCTTATGGGATCGGGTCGTTCGCCTCGGCAGGATTTATGTACCACACTCTCATGGGAATGGGTCGTTCGCCTCGGCAATTTAATAGATGCATCTATGGTTCGCGCCATTCGACCCTCTGGCAGTGCATAATCTACTTTTATATTGGATCGGGCCGTACGCCTCGGCATTTCCTATATATATATACTTGGCTAGAAGCCAGTGTATCTAAGGGTTTTTCCCCCTTAATTGAATTATTAAAACCTCTTGATGAAACTCACTATATCTATGTATATGCTCCGATCACGGAGGGAACTTGCTAGTTGAGAGCCGAGTAAATTGAAAAGAAGAGAATTGTACAGCATAATTTATACCTGTTTGTTTCATATATTTACTCTATTTCATATTTATTCATTTCTTTATTGTACATGATATATATTATTGGACCACTAGTAAGTGTCGGAGTCGACCTCTCGTCACTACCTCTTTGAGGTTAGGCGGGATACTTACTGGGTACACGTTGTTTTTGTACTCATACTACACTTATTGTGCATTTTGTTGCACAGGCGCATATATGTCTAGTGGCCCAGTCGGCGCAGCAGCATGGGTGATACAGAGACTTAGGTGAGCTGCACCTCCTGAGACGACAGCAGCTAGCAGAGTCTCCTTCAGATTATGGTATTGTACTTCCTCTACTATCCACTTGTATTCCGGACAGATTATTGTTTTACATCTTATCTTCTAGAAATTGCTCGTGCACTTGTGACTCCAGGTTCTGGGATGACTATGTGATTTATTCATTTTTTGAATTTGTTAAAGACATCTTGTTACTCAGTGGAAGTTCGTTATTTGTTATTTAAAGTAATAAAAAGAAATTATTTCAAAATATTAAAATGAGAATTCAATTAACCATTTTATATTGGCTTGCCTGACAGTGGTGTCCGGGGCCATCACGATCTTTAATGGATTTTGGGCCGTGATAGTTTCGGACCATTTCTAGGCCATTTTTAGCTTTTGGTTTTTGGATACAGCAGTGTGCTATGCGATCGCGAGGAACTGGTCGTGATCGCGATGAGTGAAATGTGAGAAAATGGCCAGTGATCGCGATCGCGGAAGGCTTTTCGCGATCGCGTAGAGGAAGGTTTCTGCTGCACTGACCCAACTTTGGAAGCTTGTATCTTGCAATATATAAGGAATTTGCAGATGATCCAAAAATAAAAGTTGTATATATTTGTGTATAGTTTTAAAAAAACTAAACCATTTGGAATTTGGAATTGTGTCTAAATAGTTATGGTTGATACACCACAGCCTGTCCGGGAAGAGTTTGGAAATCATATTGTGTTGCATAAAGCTGACTTTGGCAGCTTATATCTCGTAATCTGTGAGGAATTGGGAAATGATAAAAGAATGAAAGTTGTAAATATTGGTGTCTAATTTTCTAAAACTCAAACCATTTGCAATTTGGAGTTTTTTACAAAAACCTATGACCATTATACTAGAGGCTATTGGGAAGAGCTGAGCATTTGTTCTTCGCGATCGTGAAGCCTTTTTCGTGATCGCCAAAGGCAAATTTTGGTCTGAGAAAAGTTGTGCTTCACGATCGCGGAGTAATTTCCGTGATCGCATTGAGTAAATACCTCGGCAGGAGTTATATATATCGAGGTTTCGACCATTTTTAGCATATTCGGAGCTATGGAGATCGGATTGAAGCGATTTTTGAGGCGATTTTCACCATATGGAATAAGGTAAGTGCTTTCTTCACAATTTTGATTTAAATACATGAGTATATATGGATTAGAACATGAAAAATAGTAAAAATTGTGAGATTTTGGTAGAAGACCTAGAAATTGGTACTTTTGGATTTTGACCACGAAATTGGACATGGAATTGGGAATAAAATATATATTTGAGTTTGTAATGTTATGGGTAATATTTATCTTCAAAAAATTTCAGAATCCGGTCACGTGGGCCCGAGGATGATTTTTATCGACTTTTCGATCGGGGTTAGGAATTGTTATAAATTGGATAATAATGGGTATTTGAGCATATATTAATGGTTTGCATAATTATTGGCTAGTTTTGGAGCGTTGTGCATCGATTTGAGTCATCGGAAGGGCTTGAAAGCCGGTTATGGAGTTTCGGAGCGAGGTAAGTCTCCTTTCTAACCTTGTAAGAAGGAATTGTCCCCATACGTGAAATAATTAATTATGTGCTGCTATTTGTGGGGGCTACGTATGCACGAGATGACGAGAGTCCGTATGTAGCTACTAGCTATGCCTATGTCCGGGTAGTTTTAGGCTTACATCATGCCTTGTTGATTTTGTTATTGATTTATGTTTATTGTTTGCCTTGAGAGGGAGCGAGATTGAGTTTTCTTATTAAATGTTTTTGAGAGGAGCTGAAATTTTAAGAATTTAAGATTTAAAAGGTTTCGTTCGAACTTCGTAATTTCTAAAGGAATTGAGAAATATTATAATAGCTTGAGAAATCTATGTGTGACCGCGTCGCATGTATGATTTGCAAGCGGGGTATTTCCTTCTACCACTCTTATGGGATCGGGTCGTTCGCCTCGGCAGGATTTATGTACCACTCTCATGGGAGGGGGCCGTTCGCCTCGGCAGGTTAATAGATGCATCTATGGTTCGCGTCGTTTGACCCTTTGGCAGTGCACAGTTTACTTTTATATTGGATCGGGCTGTACGCCCCGGAATTTCCTATATATATATATATATATATATATATATATTATCCTCATGGAATCGTGCGTAATATTTGTCTAGAAGCCAGTGTATCTGAGGGTTTTCTCCTTATTTGAATTATGACAACCTCTTAGATGAAACCCACTGTAACTATGTATATGATCCGGTTACGGAGGGAACTTGCTAGTTGAGAGCTGCGTAAATTGTAAAGAAGGGAATTGTACCACGTAATTTATACTTTTTTGTTTCATATATTTACTCTGTTTCATATTTATTCATTTCTTTACTGTACCTGCTATTATTGGACCACTAGTAAGTGTCAGAGTCGACCTCTCGTCACTACTTCTTCGAGGTTAGACGGGATACTTACTGGGTACCCGTTGTTTTCGTACTCATACTACACTTGTTGTACATTTTTTATGTATAGGTACATGTATGGATAGTGGCCTCGTGGGCGCAGCAGCATGGTTGGTACGGGGACTTAGGTGAGCTGCATCTTATGAGACGATCCGCAGCCAGCAAAATCTCCTTCAAACGTATTGTATTTTCTCTTCTGTCCAGTTTGTATTCCGGACAGTTATTGTATTACATTTTAAATTCTTAGAAATTGATCATGCACTTGTGACACCAGGTTCTAGGATGACTATGGGATTTATTAATTATTTGAGTTGGTTAAAAACATTTTTGTTACTCAGTGGAAATCCATTATCTAATATTTAATGTAATGAAAGGAAATGATTTCGAAACTACTAAAATAAGAATTCAATTAACTTCCTGGTGTTGGCTTTCTTGACAATGGTGTCCGGCGCCATCACGACCTTTATTGGATTTTGGGTCGTGATAGAAGTCAAACTGAATTAATGCGATAAGTAAGGAGAATTTAAGCAATCATTCATCTCATTCATCTGAACAACCATTACCCTTCTTCATTTTATTTTTGGGTGATGCATTAAAGACAGAAATCTTTTGATTTAACTGGTCACTAATCGTTTGAAACGTTTGGAGGGAGGAAAAAAGTTTGGAGGGGAAACGTTTGGAGGGAGTGGAACGTTTGGGGAAAGGTTTTTGACTCTCTATATCTAAACATAATTTAACCTACATTCCCTACTCTACAAGCATCGCAAATACTCTAAATATGAATGCTAACGGATGGATTGATGAGGAATTCTATCCATGGGTTAGGATGAACGTGCCCAGATCGTACCTCAAGCGCGATCATATAGTAAATTCAATTTTTTTCTTTTTTTAGTTAACATAATATGATTTTTACGCGATCTTTCTATTACGTTTGTGTAGTTCCTTTCAAAGAGTATTTGTCAATATCTTCCTTCTAGTACGGTTAATACATTACTACGATGTAAAGGGAAGGAGTGGAATGTGACTCTAACAGGTGTTGTTCAAAGAAGACTCGTTAAGGGCTGGAAACAGTTTGTTGTCGACGACAATCTGAAGAAAGGGAGTGTTCTTCTTTTTGAACTTGTAGAGGCTACATCAAGTGTTGTGATATCCGATGTTGAAGTGTTAGGATATGAATATCTAATGCTTAGGTTTTTCATGTAGTGACTGTGTTCTACCCTTGTCATTAAAATATTTGTGGATTAATATGATTTTCTTATAATATTGTCTGTTATTTTTCCTTGTATTATTGTTATAATTATTATTTTAAGGAGAGTGGAATTATTGTCTATGATTTCGCTTGTTATATTTTTTTTTCATGTTTATGAAAATTATTTTATAAATTTAGTATAAGGAAAAAAATGACTAAAACTTAAACTACTAGGAAGAGGACTGGAAATTATACCTCTTCATCTTCTTTCAGATGTAATAGAACCCAGAACAAAAACAAAATATTAGAAATGCCTTTATTAGTGAGTTGATAAAAAAAAAAGAACACTTTATTAGTGGTTGTATTCAATATTACAAATACCTCTCTTTGTTAGAATAATATTACAAATATTAGTAGCTAATATGCCATTAAAATCAAACAAACACTATAAGAAAAAAAAATTGATATGTTTAAGTTTCATAACACCAAAGTTTATACAAAACAAGCAAAATTTCAAAATCAAAAAGTTCCGGACCAAATTAAATAACAATGCAATTAGGCCTACTGAGAACTCCAAATTTCAGCAATTTTCTTTATTATAGTTCCAAGTCTGGTTCGGCATTGAGATCAAACAAGCTTGATTGTGATTGTGTAGCTTGAATTTGCTGCAATTAAAATCAAAGAAACACTATAAATAAAGATGATATGTTTAAGTAATAAATCAAACATAGTCGAAAAATTATACCTCATTCACACCTAGGGAACCATCATGCTCAATGTTTGTACCTCTGCCTTGCGCATTACCCCTACCCCTGCGTCCACCACTTCTACCGGCACCTCTACCACCACAATTGCCACCAATCCTGCTACCACCCCTGCCACCCCCTCTAACACCAGTTCTTGTGCCATTACTAGCTCCAAATACACCACGCGGCTGTGAACTTGTATAGTAGTATTCAATTCTTCCTCTATATCGATTCAAACGCGGCCTGCCACGTGAATTAGTGTATTGGGGATCTCGTAGAGTTGTGCCTTCAGTTTCATCTAAGTCATCCTGGTCGGGGTTTGGCACGACCATTTTGTCGTCCCAGTTCCGAAGATCATGCACCATCTTCTTCAAATTATGCTTAACATACTGAACCTTCACGCTAGTGCCCAGTGCTATATCACAAGCCATGTCAAAATACTTCAACATGCTCCTGTATATCTTGTACTCATGAGTCATGTATGGGTAACCAACTTGATGGAACCGATTCAAGTGTGGCCTAATAACATCGCTTCTCCACCTTGTCAGTATATACCTTTCGTCAATTTTATCAACCTTCTTGTGCGACAAGATCTTGAGTATATGGCAACAAAGTATCCCTCTAGACTCGAACCATTTGCAGCTGCAACTAAAATAATCGTCGATAGGTATATATTCAACAGTGTACTCAACTGGATTTCCATCATTTTTTTATAACTGAATAATCACTAACGATGAATTTCTCAACACCAGGGACAACTTGATGATCGTCGGGGCAGCTGACTTCACAATGATACAATTTCCTTAGTTGTGTCTTGAAAATATCATACATTGTACGCATATAATACTGAATTGCCTGATCCTCCCACTTGAACATTGACTCACACACAATTTGAAAGCCCTTTGACCTGTATTCCGCTTCCAACTCTTTCTCATGCTTAGCTCTTATAGATAACTCATATTGGTGAATAAACATCCTAAGAGTGCTTTGACGGGTAATACATTCATCAAAGAACGCATGCATCCCCTCACTTCTTTGCGTAGATAGCATACCAGCCCAAAAATACACATCAAGGTACACATGAACCCATTTTTCCTTCTCAGAGTAAAGCTTGTTGAACCAATTCCTTGTATGCAAATTATACCTTGTAATATATATTGTCCATTTTGCCTCAAAAACTTCAACAGTAATGCTATCAAGGACCATGGATTTGAATTCTCCACGTGCAATTTTGGAAGGACGAACACCATTTAAGTAAAGAGGAAACTTTGAAATATATGCCAAATACAATACCTATGTATTGTATTTGGAATCACTTCAGCAAGGGCTACCTTAATGCTCTGACACTGATAAGTTATTATCGCATCTGGATGAACATTTCCCATGGCCTCAAGCCAAGTTCTAAAAACTAATTTATAACTATCTATATCTTCATGAGACATGAGAGCACATCCCAGTAAAATGGACTGTCTATGGTGATTGATGCCAACAAAAAGTAGCACATGGCATATTATATCGATTCACAAGGTACGTCGTATCAAAGTATATCGCATCATGGAATTTCTCATACGCTGCCTTACAATGTGAATGGACTCATACCACATTTCGCAATCTATCAATATTATCAACGTCTATTGAATAGAAAAACTCCTTATCCTTTACCTGCATTTCACGAAAAAAGGTGAGCAGTGATTGTGCGCCCCCTTCTTTCATTTCAAAATTCCTACTCTTCAAAATATAATTTCTACAATCCCTTTGAGTGCAACCCAAAATTTTTGAGGTCCACCACGTTGAACCTTAGGAAGCCTAATATTCTTGGAGGGTCTAATGCCAGATCGATCGTGAGCTACAAAATCCCTCTTCAAAGAATCACAAACGGACATATGCCCAGCCATCAGTCGCGATATGGATGGGAGCAAATCATGATTGTGATCGTGAACGACCTTAGAGATGCGCCAACAACCATAATCATCCAAAACAGTAGCGAGCCTAGCTTTACAATTGTTACTCTTAGTGGTAAACTTGGTTCTGCGAATCCTAGCCCTATCAACACAGTAAGTTATGTACCTGCTAGTGGCACCACCCTTCTTGTTGGAATTTCTTTGGACGATGGAGAATCCTTTCAGTCATGCATGTTCTTTGTAGAATGCAAACAAAGAATCTTTATATCTAAATCGTATTCAAGAGATAGGACCTACAACCACATCCTCTTCGGTGAATTCATTCTCCACTTCCCGATCAACATCACATAACTCTAACTCATTTCCTAAAGCCTGCTCCTCATCATCGTTAGTTTCTCCGTGATATTCTCCATCGTGTTCATCATCATCATCATCATCATCATCATCACCACCACCACCATCTAAGTGCACGGCATTGTTGAAACTGTCGTGAGAATCAACATCGACCCATTCATATTCATTCAACAAAATATCGTCCGATGTCATCCCTAAAGATCTATACAACTCGTCCCTAACCTCATCATCATCTAAGGTGCACAACATTGTTGAAACTGCCGTGAGAATTGACATCGACCCATTTGTATTCATTCAACAAACTATCGTCAATGTCATCCCTAAAGATCTATACAACTCGTCCCTAACCCGATCAAACCTAGTTTGTTGGTTCATATTTGTGGTTGTTGTATTTGTATTATGTTAATTTGGATTCATATTTTCTTGCACCACCGAATTTTCTTGGTTTGAATCCATTTTTAGAAAGGAGAAAGTGTCCATGTGACTTGGTTTGATATGAAGTAAGTATAATAAATCGTATACCGTATTTATTTTTAAGAAAGGAAGAAAATAAATAACCTGTATACACACTAAATCGTATAATTTGTATAAACATAAAATACACATAAATATAATGAAAATACAAATATAATACACAAGACTCTTCAGCTCCCAACATTTAATTTTCGCATACTTCAAGGCTTGGGATTTAATTTTGTGTTTTGGACAAAAAGATATAGGCTAATTAGTTATGGGGTCTTGGATGTCTTTTCGCTGGTGTGGCCAAAGTTGGGTCACACCAGTTGGGCCGACCCTTCTTTTCTTTAGCTAGAACTTGTCTTAGGGCCTTGAAAATACTTTCGGACATAACAACTTTCCATTCTTTCCCAATAAAATTTTAAATTATCAATAAATTGTTAAAGTAACAATGATTTACCAAGTTGCAAGACAAAAAGGAATATTTAAAAGCAAATGGAATCCGATTCATTACAGTAGTTATTAGCATGTACATATAGTTCTTTCACGCAATCCTAACTTGTTTGAGTACCAAATCAGTTTTCAAAAGTAGTTCTTATTTGGAACAGCATATGACTCTTGTTGAATTTAGTCCATTGTTGACTCACCAAAGTTAGGCACAATTTGGAGGTTAATTTTAAAATTAGGTAAGTTTAAATATTACAATTTTATCTGACATTGAATAACAATTGATCAATATTTTGATGATAGTTTGCATATAACTTTTTTAGTCTACAAAAATTCAATAATAGACGAAATTGCATATTCTAATAGACAAATGAAATTTACGTTTGTCTTGCACTTCATATTTCTTTTTCGAATCAAGCGGGTGTCAAATTCTTTGCGGTTCACAATGGCCATCTATGGTATAATTGGTAACATTTTGTACATTACTCAATACTCATCATACCATTGTAGTGTCTATAGCTTTGTGGTTTGCAAATTATTGTAGAAGCAAAGAAAATTACTGATAGTAAAAGCATAGAATAGGTCATTTTTCTTATTAACTACGTTTGAAAATCTATCTCATTCCCTTTGATAGATGATAGTCCTAGTTCTTATTTGAAAATACAAACTTTATTAGATTTATTTTCAGTTGAAAGAGGAGTACTTGATTGAAGTGGTTCTTTTTAATGAAGTTAAACAAATAGTGGCTCTTGAATTTCTTGGCCGAATGTTTCTAAGTAACAATAACGTGCAGTTTGATAAGGACTCTTTATAAATTTTATGTTTTAGTCGGATAACTCCCTATTTAATAGAACTCTTCATTGTAATGACAATTATGGCCTTCTGTTAACATGTTAAATCAATTGGATTTTGCGAAATTTGGTAGGGTTTCATGAGAAAAGTTCGAGAGAACACGAGAGAGGAGAGAAAGTGTTCTGAGTGAACAACAATGACCAGCCGTTACACTTTTGACCTCCTTCACTTATATACAAAGCATATAACCAGTCTTTACAATATGTATAGAAATAAAATTGGCTAAACTAAACAAAACATGCTAACTATTATAAATGTCAACTAATACAAAATAAATACTATGGGCAATTTATGCTTTTATGTTTTGGACCTGAGGCGAAATATTCAAATAGCCAAACACACACCCTCAAGTTGGAGGGAGACAACACCTTCAACTTGGTTACAAAAAGAATGGTGAAGAACTCCAGTCAAAGGCTTGGTAAAGATGTCTGCAAGCTACCTGGAGGTGGAGACATGGAACAACTGAATCAAACCTTCAACAAACTTTTTCCGGATGAAATGGCGATCCACCTCAATGTGTTTGGTACGCTCGTGGAATACAAGATTCTTAACAATATGTATTGCTGCCTGGTTGTCGCATAAGAAAAACTAGGTTGTGGAACATGAACAGAAACATCATCCAACAGTCGTGATAACCATTGGAGTTCAGCCACAAGTTTGCTAAGAGCTCGGTACTCAGCTTTAGCATAGGAAAGGGAAACAATTGGTTGTTTCTTCGACTTCCAACCCACCTTATCACCCAAGAATACACAAAACCCTATAATTGGTTTCCTAGTGTTGGGGAAAGCTGCTCAATCACTGCCAAAGTAAGTTGTGAGAGTACATGACCACGCGCAACTATGCCTTATAAAAAGGACTAAACGATCGTTGCAAATATAATCTGGTTTACAAGTCTGGAGTCGAATCCCACAGAGAACTAAGGCTTAACTATAGTTATTCAATATTGCTAAGAAACACAAGTCCAAATAATTCCTAATTATAGAGATTATAATATTTATTTCTAACTAATTAACTAACAATTATTATAAGGCAGTAAAATTATCAACTAACAAGGATGAAATTTTAGACAAGATTAAGGAGGTCTAGTGTCACGACCCAATTTTTCCTCCCTTGGGTATCGTGATGGCACTTAGTCTTAAGGACTAGGTAAGCCTAACATTACTGAATATCAGCCATAATATTAAAAAAATTGAATGCTTTATAAATTGAAATCTCTATACATTACACATTTTCCCAAAATCCGGTAGTACAAGTCATAAGCTCTACATAATTTTTACTATAACTCCTAAATACAACTGTTCATAAATAAATACAACAGTGTATGAACAAAATAAGACGGTAACTCCGAAACCACGAATGTTGTAGCAGGTTTTACCTTGAGTCTCCACAATAGCAATCATGCTACTAGCTATCGGTCGACCGGCTACGCAAAACCTAGAATCTGCACAAAAATGTGCAGAAGTGTAGTATGAGCACATCACAACGGTGCCCAGTAAATATCAAGACTAACCTCGGTGAAGTAGTGACGAGGACTAGTCAAGACACACACTTGTCTAAGAGCTGAACAAGTGTAAATATAGGGCAACAAGATATGATATTTACAATAGGGGCTTCACACCATGGCTAACTATACAGTAAATTCAATAAGGAAGGAAATAACAAGTATCAGCAGAAAACTCGTAAAAATAACACGAAAGAGTAAATGGAACACAACTAAATCCAGAATATGATATACAACAAGGACAAGTAGTAACTCAGCAATTTCAACTACTTTGTACGTCAAGTTCTTAGTCATCTCCACGAGGTACTGAACCTCGGACAATTCACAACTCACGGGTCCCAATATCTGAACCCTACATTGGCATCATATGCCCTCATTTCAACTAATAATTGCACGGACAACTCACGTACCAATTGGAGTCATTCCCATATATATGGAAAGTACAATAAGAGTATGTATACTCAACAATAACAAGGAAACCCCTTAATCCGATAAGGGTGCTTAGCTGCGTGTATGCTTGTGCAGGTGTCCTAACATGATTCAACCAGCTACTGAGCATAAGGGAAGAAAAGGGAAACACGTATAATGTTTCCTCACAATTTTCACAAGAATAAGCTCACACAGTAAGTGTACCATTACACAATATCAACAACAAGAAATGCCCCCAGGCCAACATAAGTAGCACAAACAACCCCTGACACAGCCCACCTTGTCTCGCCACGTATGCAATAGTAAAGTGAATGTCTGCCTTGTCTCGCCACACGAGCAACACAATGTTCCCACCTTGTCTCGATACATGCGCAACCTACATATAAATATCCCTCCTTGTCACGCTGCATGTGCAATATCAATAGAAAACATGGCACGGTAGAAACCTCGTGCAAATCCCCATATCAAAAACCGCACGGCAGAAACCTCGTGCATCACCACAACAAGTACAACAACAACAATGACAATAATACAAGATACGGTAAATACATCAGCAAAAAAATCCTTCCATCACAAGAAAAGGCAAGGCTAGTTCACAAGGAATAAGCAATAATACTAGGCATAGTAAGAACAACTCAACAAGGAAGAAAATAGTATGTAACAGTCGTACCCAAATGCACGGTTCAACAACAAGAAACTAACATGAATCCGATAACTCTATGTAGGGGAAAGTCAACTAAGGTATATGATATCTAAACTTTATTTAAGGTTGAGCAGTTATGAAGATATTCAACAATTTCACTTAAGAACAAGCAGCGGGAAGATAACCATAACCTCAATTAAGACCAAACAATTATAAGATGAGACGATGATAATTATAAATAGAGATAAGCAGTTATGAAGATACAGAATGACAACAAAATGGATAAGATCTTCAGTTAAGTCAATTAGGAGTCAAATAGGCAATAAGAGTGAATCCAAAAGCAAAAAATTCTAATTTAAGCAAGTAGAGATGAAACTAGTAATTAAGAACTTAGTCAATATCAAGAACAAATTCATACTCAGTGAATATAAGGACCTAGGATACCTAAAAGGCCAACTATTCACAAATAAGTCCGAGCACACACTTGTCACTTTGCGTACACGAACTACAATCAACACAGAAGACTCAAATCTTAAGGGCTAGTTCCCTTACACAAGGTTAAGCAAGATACTTACCTCAAAGACAAAAAACCGGTACTCTAAAATGAACCTCAGGTGAAAGACCTCCGGACGGCTCAAATCCAACCAAAATAACTTTAAAGCACATATAAAACTTATAAGAAACTATTCCGGATCATAAAGACTTAATCTTTATCAAAATCTAAAAATCGATCCCAAAAGTCGACCCCGGGACCGCACCTCGGAACCCGACAAAATTTATAAAATTTGAACATCATTCAATTACGATTCCAACCATACTAATTTCATCAAATTCCAATGTCAAATCGATGTTCAAACCCAATTATTCTCTTTAGAAAAGTTTTTGATAAAAACACTCAATTCTCTAATCAAAACATGGATTAATTCAAACAATGAACTTCTGTAATAATATTCAAATACAAAAATTATACTTAGATATTGACCCCTATAAAAATACGAGAAGAATTCCCCAAAAATCACCTCAATCGGAGCTCTAGAACTCAAAATATGTTCAAAATACCAAAATGACGCGATCTAATTTTTTTATACTCAGAGATTTTCGCTTTTACGAAAACAAATATCCGCACCGGCGCATTTCCAGCTCTCATTTCCGCATTTGCGGACCATTATTCGCAGATGCGGATCCAACTTCGCATCTACGAAGCACCAGCACCAGCTCTCTTCTCTGACACTAAAATGAGCATAACTTCCTCATACGATGTCCAAATTCGACGATTCTTTTTGCTATAGCTCCATAATTATGATATGAATCTAATGCTTCAATAAAAATAGAAATTGGAGCTCATTTTCTTAATGTGGTACCATTTATTCTTGAAGAAACGACGCTGAAACATAAAAAACGAGCGCAACACAACCCAAACCTATCTGAAACTCACTCGAGCCCCTCGAGGCCCCGTCCGAACATACCAATAAGTTCAATAACCTAACACGGACCCGCTCGAGGCCTCAAAAAACATCAAACAACAACGAAACTACAAATCGCACCATGAATCAAACTTATGAACTTCCAAATCTTCCAACTTCTAAAACTCGTGTCGAAACCTATCAAACCAACCCGGAATGACGTCAAATTTTGCAGGCAAGTCCCAATTGACAAAACGTAGTTTTTTCAACTATCGGAATCGTATTCCGACCTCGGTATCACCAAAGTCAACTATTGGTCAAACTTCTCATTTTCCCAAACTTCAACTTTCCATCTTTTGCCGAAATGCCTCAAATTACCCTACGGACCTCCAAATCCAAATCGAGACGCATGCCTAAGTCCCAAATCACCATATAAAGCTGTTGAAATCATCCAAAACCCATTTCGGAGCCGTTTTACATAAAAGTCACATTCCGATCAAATTCTCACTGCTTAAGCTTCCAAAATTAGATTCCTTCTTCCGATTCGACTCTGAATCATCCAGTAATTAAATTCAACCATGCACACAAGTAGATACACATAATATGAAGTTGTTCAAGACCTTACGCTACCAAACGGAACTTAATTCTCAAAACGACTGATCGGGTCGTTACATCTTCCCCCTCTTAAACAAACGTTCGTCCTCAAATGTGCCAAGAATCGCCTTGAGTTCTTCAAATCACTAAATGCACACTTCCAACATACACCCGATGGTGATCCCACGTCACCCCAACCTACATAAGCCTGATGACACCATCTTAACTGCAATTTAGCCTTTCTACCAACACCGATAAGCCTTATAGCCAAAATTCTCACCTTCCATTCATTTCCAAAAGACCTAATTCTAAATTCATATCATGTATCAGTATCACCCCAACGGCATAAATTCATGTCTACACCCATATAGTACATCCACACAACATGGCACATCACACATAGGCCCATCATAACAGTCCTGATCACAATAGTTGCCCGAAGTCAAATCCAGCACCGGTCAATAGCCTCATATCCAGTACAACTCCGTTTCAACCTCCCCAACACTGACCATAATATAAGGAACACGAAGACCTCATAATTAAACACTTGAATCAACAAGTCATAACTAACACCACCAGGCACACCACACAAGCTCAAACTCAAGAAGCACGGAACGAAAATGACTGAATATGCAAAGAGAAACAAATAAGAGAAATATCAAATAATCCCGAAGGCACAACTCTCTACCAGTACCATACTACGAATCAATTTCTTAAATAGGAAAAGTCAAGTGCATGAAAAACAATAAGGACCTCATCCTGGTATAACTCTCAACCGCAGCATACAGCCCGGCTCAACCATATTAAATCTCATGAATTCGCGAGGGTCTCACCCTCAACTCTAAATCACATGTCAAATATACATCCTACTAATCGAAATCTTCCACTAACCCAGTTCTACCAATAAAATCACAACACTTACTGAACTCTCACCCCGAAGAGTACCAAATCACAAACCGTAGCCAAGAATATTCAGGAATCACACCCAACTTACCATGATGAACAACAAGGACTCACTTCTAATCTCACCACTCTCAATGATGGATAAAAACAATGATATACACGGGCGACCAATCATAGAACCTCCCGACAGGGCAAACACAAAAACAGGAGGCACATCATGAAACTCACCCGTAAACGGAACAACAAATAAGGGAACTCGTCCCGATAAGCATAACCGAAATGAAATACGAATGGTTCACTCTATAACAAATCAACGCATACATGTATGATAACATCTAGCACAATGGCCTCTAGCCTACTATATGAACACATCAACGGGCTGGGCCTCCCCCTCTCGGGCGCCCCCTACTCGCCTGAATACCCCGATGTGACACATATGCTCGGAGTATGGGGAAGTCTCTCACCATGTGGCTAGTATATCCACACTCAAAGCAACCTCTCTGGTGACGTGGATGTGGAAACTATGCAATACGAGTACTTTGAGACCCATGAGCACCTAAAACACTGTGCGAAATCGAAAGTGCAAACTGAATTGGCTGACCCATAAAACCTCTACCATGTCTTACCATGTCTCCAAAATAAGGACCACTAGATCTCTCCGGCCTACGAGGCCTCCTCGCCTTCTTGTCCTCTCTCTCCTGGCCTCGCATGTCATACCTCTCTCGATCCCACATGCCCTCAACTCGGTGAGTGATCCCTACTACCTGCTGAAATGAAACATCCGACTCTAACTCCCAAGCCATGCTGAACCGAATATCACGCCTGAGCCCCTCAATGAATCTATGAACACACTCTCTAACTGTAGCGACCAATGTAGGTGCATGTCTGGCCAAATCACTGAATATGACGGCATACTCTGATACTGACATAATTCCCTGGCGCGGCTGCTCAAACTCCGCGCGCCACGCATCTCGGAGGGACTAAGGTACAAACTCTCTCAGGAACATCTCTGAAAACTGAACCCATGTGAGTGAGGCTGACTCAACCGGGCTACCCAACTCGTATGCCCGTCACCACTGATAAGCCGCGCCCCTGAGCTGAAACTTAACAAAAGCAACCCCCCTCTTCTCCACAATACCCACAGTACGAAGAATGTGGTGACACTTATCCAGGAAACCCTGGGCATCATCTGTCGCCAATCTACTGGAGGTAGGAGGGTAGTACTTCTTGTACCTCTCAAGCTTAAGTTGTTCTTCCTCAGATGATGATGCCCTAACCACAGGCTGAACTAGGACCACAGGTTGCATCCCCATGACACCTGGAACCTGACCAACATGATCTCACTGCTCTGGAGTGTGGGCGGCAGGAGTCTAAGCTCCTCCCCCGGTCTGCAAAGTAGTTGGTGCAACCGGAATCAACCCTGCCTGAGCCAATGTACCAAACATGCTCAGGAACTGTGCTAAAGCCTCCTGAAGACCGGGGGTAATAGCAGGCGCCTCCGGTACCTTCCCCCCAATTGGAACTACTGTGTCTCCTTAACTGCTACTTTGGTAGGTGCCCTAGCTGCGGCACGTGCTCCTCGTCGACCTATGCCTCTGCCCCTAGCGACATCTGCTTCGGGGGTAACATCATCAAGAACCGCAGCTCGTGTCTTCACATCTGCTTGCGGGTGCATTTCATGTGGCGCGTTTACAATGTGTCAAAAAACGGCAAGTGCACACTGTCGTGACTTGTTTCATAATAATCCACAAATATTAAAAGCGGCTAAAAAGTAAAAAAGGCTAAAAAAAAAGCACAATAGGTTCAAAATGTGTAAATAATCAGATAATGAGGCCAAATATCAATAGTTAAGCGACCGTTCTAGAACCACGGAATCCGAGAGTGACTAACACCTTCTCCCGGGTTAACAGAATTCCTTACTCGGATTTCTGGTCTCAGACAAATTAAAATAGAGTCAAAATTTCCTCGATTTGGGATTTTAAAATAAAACGGTGTCCCGGAGCATCGTCAAAAATCTGGGTGGCGACTCTGAAAACTAAAATAAATCCCAAATCCGAATAATGTCACTTAAAATGGAAAAAGTCCCTTATTACCCTTCATTAATCCGGGGTAGTGAAAAAAGATGTGTGACAGCTCTAGCGACTCTGCTGGGGATATTATTTTGGGTAAAGAACTCATTTATTCGTCTTATTTATTATTATTTATTTATTATATAAATATATATAAATAAATTATTTATATATTAAATATTAATTAATATGTTAGATAAATTAATATTAGCGATGGGGTCTTACTAAAGAAAAATATTTATCCACCTATCTCTATAGTAACCTATATCTATAGTAGAACAAAGTATAGATTATGGCGTTTATACATCAGCCGAACCAATGACTATTCATGATTCCATAATTGAATCAATTCCATATCGGTTCTTAGAGGAATGTTATGGTAAAACTTCGTTTGAAACGATGTGGTAGAAAGCAACGTGCGACTTGAAGGACAAGATCCGTTGTGGATTTGTACATCCACCATGATCAAATTCGAAAATCATTTCTATTTTGATTCTATAAAAATTCAAGTTTCATTTTTGAATGAAGTTAGACAATACAACTCTTATTAGTTTAATAGTTTACTCAAGAGTTACTCAATGAATCGAATGATTGGAATTGCGAGATGGATAGATGTTAGAGATGATGAATCAATTTCTTTTATATGTCTGTCACTTTATCTTTGTTAGTGTTGTCTGCCTATAATGATATGTAAATCAAAAACTTTTCATTCAACTTATTCTTNATCGGGGACATGATTTGCCATACCCGAGTAGGGATTATACGTCATGACTATGCCACGGGAACCGTACTCATCGTCACGATGATTTATTATTAATCGCGCCTGAAACAACTAGCACATGTTCATAATTGACTATTTTCCTAAGGTTTGAGATCGGTTTGTGACAAATCTAGTATTATGGAAATAACTTTGTGAATGAAGTATACCATTTATTAAACCAACAATTTGTTTCAACTCAACACTTTACGGCNGGGTAATAGCAGGCGCCTCCGGTACCTTCCCCCCAATTGGAACTACTGTGTCTCCTTAACTGCTACTTTGGTAGGTGCCCTAGCTGCGGCACGTGCTCCTCGTCGACCTATGCCTCTGCCCCTAGCGACATCTGCTTCGGGGGTAACATCATCAAGAACCGCAGCTCGTGTCTTCACATCTGCTTGCGGGTGCATTTCATGTGGCGCGTTTACAATGTGTCAAAAAACGGCAAGTGCACACTGTCGTGACTTGTTTCATAATAATCCACAAATATTAAAAGCGGCTAAAAAGTAAAAAAGGCTAAAAAAAAAGCACAATAGGTTCAAAATGTGTAAATAATCAGATAATGAGGCCAAATATCAATAGTTAAGCGACCGTTCTAGAACCACGGAATCCGAGAGTGACTAACACCTTCTCCCGGGTTAACAGAATTCCTTACTCGGATTTCTGGTCTCAGACAAATTAAAATAGAGTCAAAATTTCCTCGATTTGGGATTTTAAAATAAAACGGTGTCCCGGAGCATCGTCAAAAATCTGGGTGGCGACTCTGAAAACTAAAATAAATCCCAAATCCGAATAATGTCACTTAAAATGGAAAAAGTCCCTTATTACCCTTCATTAATCCGGGGTAGTGAAAAAAGATGTGTGACAGCTCTAGCGACTCTGCTGGGGATATTATTTTGGGTAAAGAACTCATTTATTCGTCTTATTTATTATTATTTATTTATTATATAAATATATATAAATAAATTATTTATATATTAAATATTAATTAATATGTTAGATAAATTAATATTAGCGATGGGGTCTTACTAAAGAAAAATATTTATCCACCTATCTCTATAGTAACCTATATCTATAGTATATAGATATAGAACAAAGTATAGATTATGGTGTTTATACATCAGCCCAACCAATGACTATTCATGATTCCATAATTGAATCAATTCCATATCGGTTCTTAGAGGAATGTTATGGTAAAACTTCGTTTGAAACGATGTGGTAGAAAGCAACGTGCGACTTGAAGGACAGGATCCGTTGTGGATTTGTACATCCACCATTTTATGTAGGAATGAAGGTGCTCTTGGCTCGACATCATTGGTTCTGTTTCATTAGAACCCCTCCTTTTTGTTGTCTTGGAATGTAAATAGTCCATGATGGAGCTCGAGTAGAAAGTATTAATTTATTTCTCGGGGCAAGGGTCTAGGGTTAATGCCAATCAATAAAAAAATTGGAACAACTTCGTAAATATATTTGCAGTATGGAAATCGAAAGAATCCAATTTGAGGAAGTTTCCAATTCGAAAATTTCTTGGAATTGATCAAACTTTTTCGATCCAAAGTGTTTCACGCGGGAATCCATCGTCTGTAGGATTCTTTCATAGAAATCGCAAAAGGGGTATGTNAATGATTGGAATTGCGAGATGGATAGATGTTAGAGATGATGAATCAATTTCTTTTATATGTCTGTCACTTTATCTTTGTTAGTGTTGTCTGCCTATAATGATATGTAAATCAAAAACTTTTCATTCAACTTATTCTTTCAATTGAAATTGAGATTTTTGCCTATCCTCCTAAGAGCTGTCACACCTCTTCTTTCACTACCCCCGGATTAATGAAGGGTAATAAGAGAGTTTTTCCAATTTAAGTGACATAAATCAAATTTGGGATTATATAGTTAATTCAGAGTCGCCACCCGAATTTTATACGGTGTTCTCGGACACCAGTTATTTATTGAAATCCCAAATCGAGGAAATTTTTGACTCTGTTTAAAAATGTCTGCGAACCAGAAATCCGGGTAAGGAATTCTGTTAACCCGGGAGAAGGTATTAGGCACTCCCGGATTCCGTGGTTCTAGCACGGTCGCTTAACTATTTATATTCGGCCTAATTATCTGATTATTTACACATTTTGAACCTATTATGCTTTTTTAGCTCTTTTTACTTTNGACGAGACGAACCCAATATAATAATTAAAATAACAACTCCAAAGACATATGACCAGATAAAAAGATAATAGATCCAAACAAATTGAATTCTATACAAAGGACTGAATCACGAGTGCTTCTGATTCAACAAAGAAAACCAACATTTTGAAACTTAAGAAATTAAATTATTCACTAAATGAAGTGCACCCACCCTTTATTAACTCAAAACCAATCTGCTTTTAATTCCAAAACTTGTTATATCTCATAGGATTCAGCACAAAAAAATACTATAAATCAGTACAATACCAATATAGTCTAAACAAGGAACACATTGTTAAGATATGCACCAAAGCACCAAAATTATACAAGAACACTAATAACAAGCTAATCATTGTTTTAACCAAGGCAAAGGCACTCTCATCTAAAAGTGAAAAATAAACACAGAGTCAAATAGATATTACAATCAAATGCGACCAGAATAAAATTCAAAAATGGAAAGATGAACAAGAGTTTCAGTATTGAACCTTTTTCAGATGACGATCTTCTATTGCTGAAATTTCCCGATGTTTACAACGAAGATGAGCTTCAAATTCATGTAAAAAATCAACCGTGACCAGGACCTAGACCACGAACCTTCAACGGCGACCACGACCTCGACTCAAAGATGCACGGAAGAGGGCTTCTCAGAGACTGTTTCACTGCAAAAGAGATAGCGTTTAAGCCGCTGTTTCCGGATGGTTTTGGTGTTGTTTTAGCAGCATTTTTGGCTAATGTTTGGCAGCGGATTTTCGTGGTTAAAGATGCGACAATGGCCAGTCTTCCTGGTTGTTCTGTCGCTGATTTGCAGCTGGTTTTTTCATGACTGAAGTCGGGGGTTGAGGGGACGTCGCCGGTCACTTCGCCATAGACGGCGGTGACGCAGCGACAGTCCCAAGAGAAAAGAGAGAGGGATGCTCGGAGAAGAAAGGGCTGGCGTGTCACGACCCCAAATCCTAACAGGCCGTGATGGCGCCTATCGTGGAACTAGGCTAGCCGACATCACCTTCCTATGTATTTATTCAATTATAAATGTTCACAATTTAATAATAAGCAGCAACCATAGCATAGAATAATGTAATTAAGTCTTAGCGTCCCCATAATAGTCTAACAACTCTAATCCAAAACCTCCCAAGACTGGAGTCAATAGTCATGAGCATCTAAGAATAAATAAATCTAACTCTGCTAAAACTATAATATATGTCTATGAATCAAACGCTAAAACTAAATAAGGAAAGGAAATGGAGAAGTTGTGGATGCTGGATAGCTACCTCGAAATCCCGTATCTGCTGCTAACAAACTGAGACAGCTACTGCTCCGGGCCGTCACCTGGATCTTTGCACAGAGGCACATGGAGTAATGATGAGTACTCCAACTCAGTAGTAATGAAAATAAATCACAGTCTGAGAATTTCAAAACACACAGTACAGATACACAATTTCACAAAACCAGTAAAACACCAAGTCACAATGTAGTATTCAACAAATAATAAGTTCGAAATCAGTTTCCAGAAATCCTTTGAAAACAAGTGTAATATGAGTATATCTCAGTAAATTTCTCAGTAACACCAGTTTGGAAACGAAGTAAATCATAGTTCAAAAACTTAGTGAAAATTCTTCATAAAACTGTCACTCGGGCTAAAATCATTTATTGTAACCATTGCCCATCAGGCATCCTCACCATCACTCAATATCAGCCCACCAGGCATCCTCACAGTCACTCACTAACAGCCCTTCAGGCATCCTCACAGTCACTCAGTATCAGCCCATCAGGCATCCTCACAATCACTCAACATAAGCCCCACGGGCATCACTCATTAGGTACCTGCGCTCACTGGGGGTGTGTACAAACTCCGGAGGGGCTCCTACAGCCCAAGCGCTATAACAAGCTACATCATGGCATAAATCACTCACAATATAGGCCCTCAGCCTCACTCATATCATAGCATCCTCACAATATAGGCCCGCAACCTTACTCAGTCAGACACTCTCAATTTGCCATTCAAGCCATAAATATACCAGGTTCTCGACCCAAAACAGTGTTTCATTTTTCAACAAATAATATCAAAATACTCTGAGTGTCAAAACAATTTATCAGGAAAAGACTGAGTGCAAAATCATAACATATCAGTGAGGAAAATATAGTAAACACAACCTCCGAGGGGTGAACAGATCGGCACTAGGCCCCAAACGTGGCTTGCAGCCCAAAACATATCAAAATATATAATTACTATTTAAGCACAGGCTTAAAATCGGTTTAGCAACTCAATAGTCGCCTAAATAGGGAGGATATTTCCAAAGTTTCAACCTTTGCATTCCAAAACCCGTGAAAGGGTGCATAGTCCGGGGTTTCATACCCTCAGGACAGGATTTAAAGACATTATTTACCTCAAAACTAGCCCGGAAACTATTCCGCAACACGCTTGCCTCTCGTATTAACTTCCGAAGGCTCCAAATCTACCAAGTTCAGATTTTTATCATCAATTTATGCTTAAGAAATAAATTTCAATCGAAAAATATCAAATTTAGCTCAAAACCCCGAATTTGGTCAAAACCCGACCCCGGGGCCCGCGTCCCGAAACTTAGGAATTTTTATACAAAACTGTTCTTCATCATCGCATGAGTCCTTACATATAAACAACACTAAAATCGGAGTTCGTTTGACCCCTCAAACCAATCCCTAAATGTCTCATAATCTCAAGCCCTAAACCCACCTTTTCTACTGATTTTCGTGAATTTAACACTGATATTATGTTCTATAATCATCCATAAATGAGTTTTAAGGACCAAAACACTTACCTCTATGAAGAACACTGATTTTCCTCTTCAAAAATCGCCCCCAAAGCTCTCTGTCCGTACAAAAAAGGTGTAAAAAGGGTTTAAGTCGCGGAGAGTTTATTTTATAGCTGCCCAGCTATTTCTTCACTGCGATCGCGGAAGTCCTCACGCGATCGCGAAGACCAATTGACCTCACCCCCATGCGCCTGTCATGACCCTATGCGATCGCGATCGCGACCTAGCCCACGCGATCACACTTCACCTTCTTCCAAACCTACACGATCGCACCCCGATTCACGTGATCGCGATGCAAAAATTTTCCTGGCCCTCAGAGTGTTCTACACGATCGCAGCTTTTGCCACACGATCGCGATGCACAAATCCCTGCTGCACAAAAACCAGAAAACCAGCTCTTTATTTAAGTCCAAAAATGCCCGTTAACCAACCGGAATTAATATCGAGCCCCTCGAGACCCCAACCAAGCCTACCAACATATCCCATAACATCATTCAAACTTATTTGCACTCTCAAAACACCAAAACTAACATCAAAACACCAAAATTACATCGGATTCAAACCTAAGAACTTTGAAATTTCTAAAATCTACCAATTATGCCGGAACTATCCAAAACAACTCCGATTGACTTAAAATTTTGCATACTCGTCCAAAATGACATTAAGAACCTGTTCCAGCTGTCGGAATTCCATTCCGACCCCGCCACTGCTGACCAGAAATCACCAAAAACTAACTTTCGCCAATTCAAGCCTAATTCTACACCGGGCATCACAAAATTATTCTGAACACACTCCTAAGTCCCAAATAACCTAACGAAGCTATCCAAGCCATAAAATCCACATTCCGATGTCGTTTACCAATAAGTCAACTCTCAGTTGACTTTTCTCATTTTAAGGCTATTTTTAAAGGCTGAATGACTGAACTCTCACTACAACCATTCGATTTCAAGCCTATCAACTCTAACACATCAATAACAGAATAACCAACCTATGACAAGTCAATAATTGCAATTATAATGCAGGTTCTACGTAACAACGGACCGGGTCATTACATGGCAGCTGCTGGTTCTCTCTTCTGCCTTTTTCGGCGAGTTCAAGGCGAAAAGGGGCTGTGGGTGGTTGATTCGGTCGCCGGATTCCGATGATTTTGACAGTTCAAAGCAGAGAGATGATTTTTGGGTGGGATGGGATCTGCCGATTTTCTGTGAAGAACGGGGGTGAGAGATTTTGAGTCTTCTCCTTGGAATTAGATGGAGTGTCCGTCTTAGCTTACAATTTAGGTTAGGTCCCTTTGTGTGTGTAAAATGTGTGCTTATATAGGAGGAAAGGTGCGTTTCCAAAAATGTGAGCTGGAATTGGAATTATGATGTACTGTGCAATTATGATCAATCCCAAAAATAAAAGTGAGCATGTGAATACAAAATATGAGTTTTATAGTGTGACAAAGTGAATGAAACGTGATGGCCAAACTATACCAAAATTTGTTACATAGAAAAGAATCTTTTTAAATAGCATCATGTAATTGTTTCCTTTTTTTTTTATATAGTTTTCTTTTGTAATTAGATATAAAACTAAAACTTGTATTAAAAATGCGAATCTTTTTGTGGTTTTTAATTTTATCGAATTAACCTACTAAAAATTAAATAAAGGTTAAAATATGTAGATTAAACTTAAAATTATTTACATACTAAAAAGTGTTGAAAACTCAAATATAGTCAAAAATTAGGTAATCACAGCTGCCCCTCTTTGCTTGAAAACATGAAGAGTTTTCAGGCAAAGACAAAGTGAGTCATATGACTAATTTTTGACCATATCGTTATTCAAAAGAGGAAGAAAATAAAAGAAAAAAGTGCAACCGGATCTTGATTTTGGACAGTCTACATATCCCGGGTTATAAGGGAATCAGGTCGCGTGTAGTTTAAGGAGAATGATGGAGTGATGAGTATGTGACGAGGATGAGAGAGTCGAGTGAGGTTCTGTCCGAGGCTCCGGTCCGTGGTCCTGTTATTACATCAAAACTAAAATCAAGAAGAAATAAACAAGCCTATCAGCTATTAGTTACAAGATTCCTATCTATAAATTTTCTGAAGTTTGATCTTGAGTCTTGAATGGTGCTTCAAGAAGATTTTTTATTTGAACCTTGATGCCTGCTAGCTGCAGGTACTAGTTCATTCTTCTTCAGCTTTTCGGATCAAGAATGGACATGCATAGCTTGTGACTTCAATCTGTCTCGAGCAGTCCACCTCTTTTCCGCTTCTGTACTTTGGGGTTCACCTCTTTTCTTTCTTCTTTTATTTTCTTCTGAATTGAGACGTCTTCTTTTGGTCGTCTCGAATCCATTGTCCTAAATTGTAATATGCGCAAAATAAAAAACAAACGAACAAAATTTTCTGCCCCAATTTTCACCAGGAAAATTTCGCGAGTTATTGTAATAAAATCTATGTTACTTTATTATTGAAAGCAATGAAAAGCCGAGAATTGTGTACCCAGAGTGAATGCAGACTAGGGGGTGGATACCCTATGCCTAAAAGTAAAATCAACTAGGGAGTGGAGACGCGATGTTGAAAAGAAAACTAGGGAGTGGAGACCCTATGTCTAAAAATAAAATCAACTAGGGATTGGAGACCCTATGTTGGAAAGAAGACTAGGGAGTGGAGACCCTATGTCCAAAAATAAAATTAACTAGGGATTGGAGACCCTATGTTGGAAAGAAGACTAGGGAGTGGATACCCTATGCCCAAAGGTAAAATCAACTAGGGGTCGGAGATCCTATGTTGGAAGAGAATTGACAGGTTATGTTGTCGTCAAGAAAAAGATCACCAGGTTATGCCGGTGTCTGGGGAAGGATCAACGGATTATGTCGTTGTCAAGAAAGAGATCACCAGGTTATGCCGGTGTCTGGGAAAAGGTCAACAGGTTATGTTGTTGCCGGGAAAAGGAGATCACTGGGTTATGCCAGTGTCTGGAAATGATCAACGGGTTATGCCGTTGTATCTGTCATAAAGAAAGGGAAGGAAATCTTTTTTTGATCAATCGCCTGAACCTGCCTTTCTTTCTTTGCCAGGAGGGGTGGTTCAGGAAAAGAAGAGATCACCAGGTTATGCCGGTGTGTTGGAAAGGTCAACAGGTTATGACGTTGCCTGGGGAAAAGGGATCACTGGGTTATGCCAGTGTCTGGAGATGATCAACAGGTTATGCTGTTGTCAAGAAAAGGAAAGATCACCAGGTTATGCTGGTGTCTGGGAAGGTCAACAGGTTATGCGGTTGCCTGGAAGAAGAGATCACTGGGTTATGCCAGTGTCTGGAAAAGAAAAGATCACCAGGTTATGCTGGTGTCTGCAAATGTCAACAGGTTATGCTGTTGCCTGAAAAAGAGATCACTGGATTATGCCAGTGTCTGGAAATGATCAACAGGTTATGCTGTTGTCAGGAAAAAAAAAGATCACTGGGTTATGCTGGCATCAACTAGGTAGTGGAGACCCTACGTTGGAAAAGCGACTAGGGAGTGGAGACCTTATGTCTAAAAATAAAATCAACTAGGGAATGGAGACCCTATGTTGGAAAATGAGACTACTGAATTGTGTACCTACGCTAAAATGAATCAAGAAGGATTTTTTTTTTGTTTTTGTTTTTTTTCGATTTTTTTTTTTTTGGTATCTTAGGAGAAAGATTCATCAGACTAAGACGTTTATCCTAGGAGAAAGATTCATCAGACTAGGTTTTCTTTATCTTAGGAGAAAGATTCATCAGACTAAGACATTTATCCTAGGAGAAAGATTCATCAGGCTATGGTTTTTTATTATTATCTTAGGAGAAAAATTCATCAGACTAAGATTTTGATCCTAGGAGAAAATTCATTAGACTAGGTCCCTTACTTTTTGTTATCTTAGG
The DNA here is from genome assembly GCA_005239525.1 of Nicotiana knightiana. NCBI lineage: Eukaryota > Viridiplantae > Streptophyta > Magnoliopsida > Solanales > Solanaceae > Nicotiana > Nicotiana knightiana. Next base: position 78,291 of record ML391369.1, read on the forward strand.
TAAGGCTGGCAGGTGGGCCGGGCCTGACCCGGGACCGGACCGGGCCCGCGGCCCATGTGGGCTTGTGGGCTACACGGGCCGGCTCGTGGCGGGTCCGGTCTAGACGGGCCTGTGAGCCCATATGGGGTGGGCCTAGGGGAGGGACCGTGAGCCCGGGCCCGTTTAGCCCGGGACCGACAGGCGGGCCTGGGCCGGTTCAAACGGGCCTTACGGGCCCA